>OW679196.1:133748844-133767569 GCA_940337035.1 Agriotes lineatus | reverse complement strand
TATGTTTTATTTTTGGAATCTACGACTCAAAGTTACATACAACAGTGTTGTCCAAAGGTTGCTTTGGTATTATTACTTATTACATAAAAAGATTTAAAAAAATAATTAATTAATTATTTTCAGTTTCAGATAAAGATAAAGTAGTGCATGACTCTATATCGTTAGATTGGTAATTAAATTTGCTGTTTAATATCAAGATGGCCCTTGGTAGGTGCCATTTAAAAAAAAGTGACTTTTTCTTAAAAAACGAGTTTAGCAAATTATATTCTTTTATTAAAGGTTTGTTATTGACCTTATTGATAAAATAGCTATTATTAAGAGTTGATAGAGTCAATTAGAATAGATTTTTCCAAGTCAAGGCCTTCTATGGCAAAAAATAAAAATTTTAAAAATATTTTTTTTGTTTAAAAAAATTGAAATTTGGCAAGACTATTATATGTAGTTTGACTCGTAGCTTCAGAAAAACATAAAATATACAGGGTATTTAATTTAAAAAATCAAAGTTAGTGTAATTTCCGGTAAAACCGAAAGTCAGTCATTTTAACTATATCTATCAGCCAATCAAAAATTATGTCTAATATCTTGGTATAAAATTTTATCCAAATCGAATCATAAATAAAGAAGATATAATCATAGCCCTAGTCTCATTGTCACCCGGTATAGAAAATCGTTTGTTAATTACCTCTATCAATGAAAGTATAGGTAATCAAAGATATCATTGATGTCAAAACTTTAAGTGTAAAATTTTTGTCATGGAATAAAATTAGATTTTTTTCAATTTAATAAGATCCATCAATTAACACATTTGTTTGTTACATAGCTATTTCCGTTGATCGTTTATTTATAGATTTCAAATATTGTTTAGAAAATCGTGTAGATATTAATGACACCTATTAATGCATGATTTGTTAGTTTCAAAAATTGATTATTAATAAACGATTTTAGTGTAGGTAATCAAAGATACCTTTAATATCAAAACTTTAAGTGTCAAATTTTTGTCCTGAAATAAAATTAGATTTTCTCCAATTTAATAAAATACCATCAACCGAAAAATATTGTAACTAACACGTATATTAAAAAGCAATTAATAATCTCAGCCATTAACGCGCTCGCTACACTCAGGTGTTAACATACGAGTTAGTTACAATATTTTTCCGTTGATCGTATATTATTAATTTGAAGAAAACCTAATTTTATTCCATGAAAAGAATTTGACACTTAAAGTTTTGTCATTAATAGTACCGGGTGACCATAAATGGATGTGATTTTTTTTTCTTAGGTTGGCACTGTTTATGTTGGTGGCACTGTAAGTTTATGTCAAATTCGAGGATAGCAGGTTAGGTTTTGCGTCAGTTTATGTACCGCGAATTTGACATAGACTTACAGTGCCACCAACAGAAAGAGAAAGTGTGGCCTTAAATACGTATGGGTGTCCCATACCAAAATTTTCTTTCGTAAAACCGATACCTCCAATGTCATACATGTTACAAAAAAGTCGATTTATTGGTTTTTGAACATAGCTAGTTTTATAACAATTACATAATTTTTCTTTTAGTATTATTTAAATTTAGTTTATGGATTACAGTATTTTGAAGTTTCGTCATATAAACGCCCGATCACTTATTGGGTATATTGTAGAATTAAAAGATTATTTACACATTGCCTTCAGAAATGATCGAACGTTTTTGATGGTCATTATTTTGGCCCCATTTATTTATGTTGGTGGCACTGTAAGTCTATGTCAAATTCGCTAACCTGAGGTTAGCCAAAATAATGACCATCAACAACGTTCGATCATTTCTGAAGGCACTGTATCAAACAAATTTCGATTTATTCGCAATTTCTGAAACGTGGCTCACGCCTATTGTTTCTAATAACGATGTCGCTATAGACGGTTTCACAACTGTTAGGGCTGATCGTTGCCAGAACAAACCCGGTTGGAGTATGTTTATATCTAAAAACTACATTCACATATAACAAATTAAATTATAGTCATACAACAACTTTTGAGCAACTATGGATAAATGTAATTATCTTATATATATTTCTAAAAGTCCTGACTGACTGACTGACTCATCAACGCCCAGCCCAAACCCTTGGACCTAGAAAGCTGAAATTTTGCACAGAGGTTCCCTTTATGATGTATACAAGGAATAAGGAAGGATATTTCGAAATTCAACCCCTAAAGGGGTAAAATGGGGGTTCCAATTTTGTATGGAAAAATAATATTAAATAGACATTTCGACTTGAAACTTCGTAGGAGTACTCCTAAAAACAAATAAGCAAACACGTATTTCGTGATTTTCCGAAAATCAACCCCTTAGGGGGTGAAATGGGGTAAGTGAGCCTAAAAATCGATATGGGTGTCGTTATTGAGGTTTATTGGGACGTTGATTGCGAAAATGCCATTTATAATTAAGTCCAAGACGGTGAACATGACATAAGGGAAGAAACGGGACGGGACGGGACTAGACTGGACGGAACGGGACGGACTGGACGGGACGGGACTGAGCGGGACGGGACTGGACGGGAAGGGACGGAACGGGACGGGACGGGACGGGGCAAAGCGGGACGGGACGGGGCGGGGCGGGACGGACGGGACGGAAAGGGAAGGAAAAAGATGGGATGGAAGGGGAGGGGATGGGATGGAAGAGGAGGGGCGGGACGGGACGGGAAGGGACGGGACTGGACGGGAGGGAAAGGGGCGGGACGGGACGGGAAGGGTCGAGACGGGGCGGGGCGGGGCGGAACATTATTTAATACACAAATAACGAACCTCGCGCGAACGAAGTCGCGGGTAAAAGCTAGTAAATAATAAAACAATTACGTTCGGTGTAGTTTATAAACGGCCTATTTCAAACTGTAATCAGTTTATAGATAATTTTGAAGATGTTGTTTCAGAAATTAATGCATTATCTTACCCTATCATTTGTGTTGACGATTTGATTATCAATGTGCTTAAAAATTACAATCATTGTATCTTACTGAAACACTCGTTGGAAACATTTGGTCTAAGACAAATAATTGATGAATCAACACGTGTGACAGCCACTTCTTCGTCATTAATTGATTTAGTTTTAGTGAGTGATGATGTTGACGTCAAAACTTTCGGTACCTCATGTGATTTAACTTTTTCAGATCATTTTAAAATTTTTGCCACATTGCAATTGAAAGTGAACCCATACAATGCATACAATTTTTTAATCATAAATTTTTCTTAAATGACATGCGCTGTACCCTGGTAATTTATATATGATATGCATAGTATCGATGATAGGATTTCTTGTCTGAATAACAATTTGACAACTATTTGACTTACATGTACATTTACTAACGATTGCAGTCACTAAACCTATACACCCCTGGATAACAAAAAATATCAAGTTTATGATTAAACTGAGAAGTACAGCTTTTAAAGAGTATCAAAAATATAAAACTTTGGGTAAATGGGAAATTTGGTAACTACCTCCATAAGAAGAGAAAAGCGAGCCTATCTGGAGTACTCTGTTGCAAACTATAGTGTTAAAAGTATGTGGGCGAAGTTGAAAAAGTCAAATATTTACAGTAAAAAGAAAAATAATATTAAAATACTTCTTCATCTCCAGAATGCTAATGAAATTAATAAATTCTTTATAAACGTCGTGAGCAGTAGCAGTGCTCCAGACCAGGGTCTCTTATAATTTTATGGGGAAAATGTGAAGCAAAATATTACTGAAACATTTGAATTATCACTGGTATCGGAGGAGGTGGTAGCCTAGATTCTAGGCTCTATCAAAACAAGCGCACGAGGTGCAGATCAAATTAATATTTTCCCACACCCACATCATTCACCCGGTCGTTATCATAACGAACGTGTTTGTTATGAAAAAATGCACAATTCACAATTATACAGTGGGCTAAATATGTCATTTTAACCTAAAAATTGCTGATAATATGTCATTTTAACCTAAAAATTACTGAAAATATGTCATTTTAACCTAAAACTTACGGACAATCTACTGACATTGTCAATAGTCACAATAAAGCTGTCAGTCATTAAATTGCAAAAATGTGCATTTTTTGTGGTCGTGGGAAAAATAGCGTACATAACTCGTTCGAAAGTGTATCGTATACTCGTATTTTAAATCACTCGGCTCGCTACGCTTCGCCTCGCTTCTCAAATATACTCGCACTATATACATCACTTTCACAGCTTGTTATGTAATATACTATTATCTAGTCTCTCGAAAGTACTTGAAGGAGTAATTGATCATTGGAATCAGTACTAACACGGAGAAATTGTTCAGTTCATATCTAAGTAACCGTTTTCAAAATGTAATCATTAATAACACTAAATCTCCCTCTCTTCAATTAAAATCCGGTGTACCTCAAAGATCAATCTTGGGCTCACTACTCGATTCAATTTACACCTTTCTCTTGACACGTATACTGCTAAGTACCATCTGTAAGCCGATGATACTCAGCTTTATCTTTCTTTTGTTCCTGACGATGTTAATATGGCCATTTCTGACTTGAATAACGACCTGGATGAGTTATTTACTACGAAAAAAAGCACTGTTTAAAAATATACGCGTCTAAGTCAACTTGTTTAATTTTTGGAAAAAGCAAGAAACATTCATGACAATATTCGTATTTATATAGATAATGAATTAGTTCCAATTTCTAACTTTGCAAGAAACTTAGGACTTATATGAGACAGTCATGTAAGATATAAAGAACATGTTACAAAATTAATACAAGGTGCGTTTTGTAAACTTAAAGTATTATACAGCAGTAAAAATACTTTAAATAAAAATCTAAAATTGATGATATGCGATTTTCTCACATTTAATTTTTGTAACGTTGTTTATGGATCCTGCTTAGATAATGTAGATATTCGCAGAATTCAAAAAGTACAAAATGCATGCCTTCGATTTATTTACGGAATAAAACGTGGTGAATCTGTTTCACGTTGATATGAAACAGGCAGGCTGAATTAAGAACCACGGTGCCCGTCATCATTAAGCGCCGATGGACACACGCAGTTCAGTTAACATCTGCCTGCCAACCGCCTCGACTATGCGCATCTTTCCCCGAATATTGGGAAAAATATCATAAACTTTATAGTACGGAGAATCTACGAAGAATCATCATACCTCTATAATAATGCAGAACACTACAGGCCGTGTTTAAACGATGAAAAGTACCATAGTCGCGATCAATCGATTCTATTTTCGGGGTTTTGTAAACAAACTTCCCAGTACTTTTAATAGCGATATTATCACAGCAAACAATTACTTATTATACCTATTACTTGTGTTTTTTAAAACTGTTGACACAACTTCAAAGGCAAGTGAATTTTGGTTAATAATAAAGAGAGTTACTGAATGCAACCAACGGCCGAAGCAAAGAAATATTGAAGCCGTACGTTTTAAGCATATTAAATGTGTCTCTGACTGATGTTTACACATAACCTATAAATTTGTTTTGACTACGAAACTTTAGCAAATTGTTCATCGCTTTGATTGCGCTGCAAATATACCACAGAGTTGGCGTTGTATCCTGCATACGGGCTGATTTTTAGGTATGCCGATCAACGAAGAATTACACGAGGAATAACAATTTGTTTCCTTTATTATACCGACATTTTGAAGATTACCTAAGAAATACAGAAAACCATGAGCTATAATTCAACAACTGCTGCTCAGTAACATCCTGAATGCTAACGCTTGGAACACATCTACTTTCTTTGAGAGCATAAAACGTTGCAGTAAAAAGAGTTGGCGTTGTACCCCGATGTCGGTAATAAACTTGCATACTCGCTGATTTTCAGGTATGCCGATCAAGGATGAATTACACAAAGAATAACAATTTGTTTCCTTTATTATAACGACATTTTGAAGATTACCTAAGAAATACAGAAAACCGTGAGCTCCCCAAGTTTGGAATCTACTTGGTTCGACTTGCAAAACACTACTTTCCGGTCTCGTAACATAAATTACTATTAAGATTAATTTAGTATATAGCTCAATACTGCCGTCATAAGCAAGAAGGCGGTATCTACAAAAAAATCGAAATTGAGTTATTGGTATCGTTGGAATTGGTACAAAATTCCAATCATTTTAGATAAGTAAAAAATCGATATCTGCACTGTAACTATGATTTTCAGATGAAAAAAGGCGGTATCTACAGAAATTTTGTTACTTATAAAGCGCAAGAACGCGTCAAATGCAAAAGTGAAAAGCAGTATCTGCGTGTAGAAGCCGCCTTCTTCTTTTGTTTTGTTAGATACCGCCTTTATTGTCTGTTTTCGTGGTCGCAAATGTTCAGATACGGCCAACTGCCGTTTCATTAAATTAATAGTATCAAGTCTTCCATTATACCAGGTGCCCAAAAAGGAGTGGTAACTTTTCCGAATTGTTTCAACAGATGTCGCTTTTTCTAAACTACAGCGACCAAATACTTATTATTTTTAAATTAAGTGATACCAACTCAATTTAAAAATAATAAGTATTTGGTCGCTGTACTTTAGATAAAGCGACATCTGTTGAAACAATTCGGAAAAGTTACCACTCCTTTTTGGGGCACCTTGTACAACATTGTCAAGTAGTTGCCGTTTTTTCAATCTGTATTTAGTGTTCGGTCGATTGTTGCAATTTAAAGTCAAAAGGCGGTATCTACATTTTTTCGCTACAATTTCTTTATTTTTGATATAAATGGTGAATATTGTTTCTTTTTATATAAAACACAACTAAATTCATACTTATAACTTATAATACAAAAAATCCACGGTTATGTACCGCATGGTGATGAAATATCAATAAGTTATGTTTCGCCATTTATCACGAAACGCGTTTTTTTGTAGATACCGCCTTCTTGCTTATGATGGCAGAATGAGTAGTCACTAAGAATAGGACACATGTTCATATAAACTTTTTTGCTTGAAATGATTTCAAGAACATGCTCCTTAACTGCAGGGGTAACTTCGCGAGACACTCTGTATATATAATATATTCTGAAATGGCAACTACTGAAAGGTTAAGTAATTCAACAAATTCTGGTTTCATTGTATCAATAATGTGTCAGTTAGGCGATCCCGGTTTCCGGTTGAATGATAGTTCTCTACAGGAGATAAGATTGAGATGACAACTTGCAATAAAATTGAGAATTAATTAAATTGCTCAATTTATTTAAAATAATGATAGTTAATAAAACATATTATTTTTAATATTAAGAACCAAAGTAAATACTTCCAATTAAGAAATGTGTTTGAATACTTTGTAAACAGTTGTCAAATATTATTACATATTTTTGCATTTATTGTATCGTGGAAAGAAATTGGGCCAATAGTTGCCCATATTCCAACTTTGAGCGGGTGCAAGCTGGTTTCAACATAAATGTGCAGTCTAAAAGTTAAGGACCATAAACCATTGACAATATTGAATCCGTTGTCCAAAATTATGTGGATACAGCTGTTGAACTACCGATACCTTTCACGAGTGCTTTCCATCAAGTTCCATACGAAATCCTGTACAAAGAACAATTTTAAGTTTTAGATTTGCTATTTAGGTACCTGCTTATATTCGTACGTTAAATACAAAAATATCTCAAGGACCCCG
Organism: Agriotes lineatus; assembly: GCA_940337035.1. Lineage (NCBI taxonomy): Eukaryota > Metazoa > Arthropoda > Insecta > Coleoptera > Elateridae > Agriotes > Agriotes lineatus. The sequence continues at coordinate 133,759,971 of OW679196.1, read as the reverse complement.
TTGATAAGATATGGAGGTCCAAAGTGGGCAGATTGAAAATGACAAGCTGAACTATATTTTATAAATTTCTATATTCAAAATATTGCAAACCCAGTATAATTTTGTAAAAATAAATTTATTTTGCCAAAAGTTGCTACAGTTTTTAAATACAATGTTTTAAATGTTTCAAAAATTATTAAAATATGCAATAAAATGAAGTTGGCAACATATCAGATTGATAATTTGCAAAAAGTATTGACCAAATGTGTTTTGTGCCAATGATTTAATGTCACTTTAATGTCAAAACTTAAAGATCATTTGTAATGTTTAGTAATAACGAATATTGTGACATGTACCTCATTCTTGGTGAATGCAATGTAAACTTAAGAAATGCTGCTCTAGAATATTCGTTGCGTTATCCCAATCGTCGTCATCCCGATAAAAATGTTTTTCAGCGGCTTGAGCAACGTATGCGGGAAACTGGTCGTGTTGAATTAAATTACAACCACCATGGGCGACCACGAACAACCAAGACTGCTCAATTAGAAGATCAAATTGTTGCAGTCGTGGAAAATCAACCAGGTATGAGCAAACATGGAATTGCCCAAGAGCTTGGTATAAATTGCAGTTTTGTGCATAGAATTTTAAAAGGGGACAATTATCACACTTTTTATTATTCAAAAGTTCATGCTCTACAAGAAAACCACTTTCTGCAAAGAACGAATTTTAGGCAGTGGTTGCTACAGCAAATTGAAGCAGATGAAGACTTTACAAAAAAAGTATTATGGTCGGAGGAAGCAACTTTTACTTGAGGGGTATTTAACAAGTACAACAATCATTACTGGGCAGTTGAAAACCCCAAGGTATTTCACATAAGAGGTTTCCAGCAACGGTTTGCGCTAAATATTTGGGCAGGCATATTAGGTACCTACATCATTGGACCATTCTTTTTACCCAATCACCCACAGCACCAGCAAATAAACAAGAGCTACGCAATAGAATAACTGCGGCTGCTGCTACAGTAACACTAGAGATGTTGAACCGGGTACATAGCAATATTAGAAGAAGAGCACATGCTTGCGTAACTGCAAATAAGAAAATTTTCAACATTTGCTATAATAATTAATGTTTTTTTATGCGTTTAGTTGTAATTGTTGCTTTCTTAAATTTTGTATTGTTTCCATAGTTTCAAAAAAATTAAAATTCTTTAATTCCTTTTGTTTTAGTTTAACCTTTAACAGTGTTGCCATTTTTTTAAATTTTAACTGCTTATAACTTTTAAACGGGCCATTATATTACATTTGCAGTTAAATATATTAGCTTATTTAGACACGCTCTAGCTCCTCTTGAAGATATGGTGCGGTATTTTTGGAACACCCCGTATTGGTATAGGAATATAAAATAAAAGGAAATAAATGTTTTAATCGATTTATTTATCACTTTAATTGCAGTACTGTAAAATAAATAAATACAAACATCGTGTTTTTAAAAGCACGACCGCTTCGATATGTGAAAAGCGCAGGTCTATTTTTAAACGATCAAATTATGCATTCCGACTATCGTATGTCATGTCATAATGTTGCCTTAGGTCATCCATCAAAAGAATCTGCAGTAATTAAATTCACTGACATGGCAAATAAATATGACTTAACTATTGATAAAAAATAGATTTAATAACATGAAATAACATCTTATGGTCAAAATTTATTTAAAAACAATTTATATTCAAACACATTTAGTAAATTTATTCAGAAAATGTATAATGGTTACAAAAACATTGCGCTTCCATACTTTGACCAAAATTATTTAAATAGTAGTTTGTATACCAAGGCACTGAAGTATAACTTTTTATCACGAATGTGGATTTAGTTGCTGAGGCCCGTAGGGCCAAGGCAAATAAACCACATGAGGGATAAAAAGGAACTTCAGTGCCGAGGTGTATACTATGTTTTATTTGAAATCGAGAAATCGTGAAATTACAACATTTTAACCAACTTTTGTAGGTTATGTTCGGTCGATTTACGTTTATCTGTCGCCTCGCGACCTAAAAAAAAATGGTAAAACAATGGATTACTTCACTGCCGATTTCTCGTATTTTAATGACGATTTCGGAGTACTCCACTGCCGATTTCAAATAATAGTAGACTATGTTATTAGGAGTAAAAGTGATACTTTATGTGGCGAAGCTGAAGTTTATTTAGCCGAACGTTAGTGAGGCAAATAATTCAGCTAAGCCACATAAAGCCACTTTTACTCCGAATAACATATACTATTTTATCCGCAAACGTATTCAGGTAAATTTCAGGCGAGCACTGTACCCCTGCGCCAACCTCTGTTGTTCAGATAACGCGCTACTGTAATGATATATGAACATACTGAATCACCCGAGCTAATAGCACAGCAGCTGTCACATCATAACCCAGGGCGACAGATGCTCCGATCCGCTGCTTAAAGGTTTATTTAAATTAAAACTTTTTCGTACTTTTTTTGAAAATAAAAACCGGCCTACGATCTAAGCCTAAAAATTAGCAAAATTTTAAGCCATCATACAATTTAATCGGTCCAGTATCTTCGGAGGAGATAGCGAACAAACATAGAAAGAAAGAAAGAGAGCAACGATTTTGTGTGCTCAGGCAGATAAAGTACGCAAAAGTCGCTATTTTATCTGCTTAGGCAGATAAAGTGACACTTTTACCTTGTCAATAAAGACAAATAAGTTTGCGGATAAAAGATATTTTTGTCAACTACACGGAAAAATTGCATGTTCAACACATTGGAAAAGTGATTCTTCCATGCTCACGTAAAACTTTTATATTCGCTGGAAAATTCTCACTTTTCTTAACTTGTAGAACAAGCTACTATTAATTCACTAGCGATTTAAGAATAAAATTAACTCGCTAGCATATAAACATTATAAACAGTTACTTATGGTTGCTATTATAGAGATAATAATAATAATGCCAGTTTAAAATGACAAAGAAATAATAATTAATCGAGTTATTTATATTTTTATGACGCTCAGCCTCAACAGCTTAAGCCTGAAAAGAAACACAGATTGCCGGCAGCTGAAAATTATTTCAGTGGCGCAAATAATTCTCACATATAATCTCATAAGAGCATTTATTCTTTCCGGATTTTTTTACTGCGTTTCAACATCGTCGTATTAATTAGGACGCCTTCCAGATACGAGCATTTCCTTTCCAGAGACTTTCCATTTGAAAATTTATTTTTTTGAACTTTTCCTTACTGCCAATCTCTAGCGCGCTTTTAAAACTTTCTTTAGTGCAACAAAATTCGTCCAACATTATAAATGCGGCATATGCCGCCGGTTTCAGCTAGTTTGAAAATAAGGCACGTACCAGCAGCACTAAACGAGAGCCCCACCGGACTTCGTGCGGTTCAAAACCTAAATGAAAATAATCAGCGGAAGCGTAATCAACAACTGGTTATTTGGTTTCAAAATACGCGCTACCATATGAGGAATTTAATGAGTCCACGTTCTAGCCTGAACTAGACGCGACCTCCGAACGCGGAAGTCGCGAAACCCCTATGTTCATACAAGGGGACCTCCAAATTAACAATCAACGCGGGGAGTTTAGCACCAAAAACTCCCGAGTCTGGTATCGAAATAATCATCCTTTCTTGAGCAATACAGTTCCGCAAAAATCAGGCCGTTAATTAAACATGCCGCGTAATTAACCGCGGAAAATCCCCACGCGCCCGAAAGTATGTGTCCAGGATATTTCTGGGGCGACAGTTTAAAATGGATTACAGTAAAATCCCATCAATGCGAATTAATTAAATCCAGCTCAATTGAAAGAATGGAAATACCCTGATTACCGTATCATATAATAAACTCGAGTATGTTTAGATAAATAGCTATGCAAGAGTCAAAGTATATACGTTAATGCCTCCCACGTGATATTATTCAGCAAACCTAATCTGCGGAATCCGATATCTATGTTTTCGACATTTAAACTGATAGAAGGTTGAGATAATAAATAAGTAGGTGATAAAGCGGTAAGTCTACAAGCTATCTAGAGTAAAATAAACGCAAAACGTATTTTATTAAGAAAGAAACGGAATATAATATGTGTATATTACGGGTTTAAATTACAAATTAAAACTTACGAAGTATAAAATTTCTAGTTTCTGCTCTGTTTTAAACAGTTTTGTTTTTTAATAACTGACAAAAGTTTTAATTCTCATCTTACAGTTTTATTTCATCCTTTTTTGTTTTATGGCAGTTATCGATGACGCAGCACGCTTTAACGCTATTGCATTTTGAGGAATTCCACGTTTAAGTATGTCGAATTAATATAGCCTCTTTTTCGCGTAGTAATAACGTTTGTGAGCGTGCTTTATAAAGGCGTTCGTGCTAATGTTGTACAAACACGCACTGGCATTTAAGAGCGATTACAGAATGCGCATGCATAGTCCTTTTACGAAAATTTGCTGAAATCTACAAAATGCTTGATCAATTAAAGCTTATTTGGATTGCCGAACAGCTGAACCCACTTGAATTCGTATTATGTTATTCTTATATTGACGTATTTGACGCCTCTGATTACCGCGAATTTCAAATCACTGAAATATGACTACATCAAAGAATCCGGGTTAAATCTTATATGTATTAAACCATATTACCTATAGACTTTATTTCACGAGAAATTAAATAAAGGTTATAGTAACAAAAATATATATAATTTACTACCATAGAGTACAATTTATAGTTTGTATACTCTGTTCAAAAATAGGTGGTAATAAATATTTGATATTTTAATGCAAGTTAAATTAATTGGAAATGCTTGGTATTTTAACAAAATCTACAATTTAAAATATATCATTTGCACGGTAAGTTCTGCTAACGTATTCAATTAATTATGTATATACTCCAAAAAAACTAAAACTGAAGTTTACTATTAATTCAAATTTTAAATAATGGTATTAATAAACGCTCGGTAATTTAATGCATTTTAAGGGTTCGATTTGCAGCGTAACCTAAGAAAACTGAATGTGTAGAGCGTGTGCGCATATCAGTGCATGTTATATGAGTGGTACGCAGTTTTATTTACGGACAGCTCGGTGTACAGGCGAATTGATAACGGAAAGTTTTTGTGTAGAATGATGGTGGGAATCGGCATGTAGATAGCGATCAGTGTGAGTAGGTTTCCATATCCCACCCCGACCATGTTTACGCTGAATTAAACCACATTCGGAAAGCTCTTAGGAACAACGGTTACCGTGCTGTGGATATACAGTCTGCCACCAATCGTCATCTTTATCCACGGCCACCCAAACGTCCAAAAACCGATCCTCCTGCAGCAATAGTCTTTCTTCCATATATCGAACAAGTCACCGATGGCGTAGGAACGTTTCTTCGAAAACCAAACATTAAAACAGTATTCAAACCCTCAAGCAAAATATCACAGGTTCTTCCTTCACCTAGAGATAAATTAAACACTATGTCATCTAAAGGTGTTATAGAGTCCCTTGGTCTTGCAATAATGTATACATTGGCAAAACAGGACGTTCAGTGAAAACTCGCATCTCTGAGCACCAGCGCTGTCTCAATTCGGGTCTCGGCCATAAGATCCTTTTTGATGAAACTTCCATTATCTCCAAATCCCCATTCTTCTTTAGCAGAAAGATTCGCGAAGCAATTGAGATTTACAAACACCCTAACACTCTCAATCGGGACGAAGGCTTTCCCCTTCCTTCTATGTGAAAAATGCTAATTCCTAAGCCCCGCCCACTGGCACTGAACCACGACGGTACTTGCCTATACATTCTCGCCTCTGTTCTTTCGATTGTTAAAAGAGTTTCTCCTTTGGAGTGGTTTACACGTTGAGTTACCGTGCTTTTTTGCTTTTCCTCCTGATGATGCCCCTTACGAAAGTGGGCGAAACGTTGAATTCTTCGACCTCTATAATGACACGGTCCAATGCCAGAAGAAGTTTGTTACTTAATGACAATGGCTGTGAAAGCCTCCGAAATCATCTCGATAACCTCTACGGGGAGGATACTTCTCTTTAAGCCTCTACCTTTTTCGAACTTCGACTTAAGTCATCTAAACTCTTTTGCACGTTAGCGTTTCTTTCCCGTTGTCGTGACAACAAAATCGTACCCTCTTTTCTTAAAGTCAAACATCACAATTCAACGCGCTCTTCTCAAAAAATTCTTTGTCGCGCTAGTCTTCTTGAACGCATTCTTCAGACTAGGTACGATCTTAATACCGTTTCCAAACAATTGTTAGAGCTTCATTTGTAATTGTCCAATACTTTTAGCTTTCTTGACTGGTCTCTCTTCGATTCGATCACCTACACACAGGCCCAAAAAATATTAGAAATGACAACTACGATTCATCTTCGTAAGTTTCATTCCTTGATGTCATCGATTAAGGTCTCTACAGATCAAAGTGGTTCTAAGACGGTCATAAATCTTTCTTCTTATGCCCTCTCTCCTAGCGAAAATTCTATACTTTCCAAAGGATTGAACTTTTACTAGCCCCAAAAACATTCCCACGCAAGAGATTTATTAGTTCGGTAGAATCTTCTGTGAGGAGGCTTCCTAAAGACGTTGGCGATCTTATTCGCGTGTTTACAATCATCTAAACCTCCTACTTAAAAATAACATTACAAAAGACGAAAGGAATGCTGTCAACACCTTACGTTTCAATTCCGACATCTCAATTGTGTCCACTGACAAAGGTAATGCTACGGTTCTTCATTAATTAATTGAATTTCTGAGTGAAAACGTGTAATGGTGATGAATATTCCTCACGAACTCGAATTTTAAAAACGAAATATAATATCGATATAATACAAAATCTGCCACTTAAAGTTTGAAACCAAAAATTACATATATTTTAATACGTTTTACTGTAGGTGAATATTATTACATTTGCATGGTTTAGTTTTGATAGCTCTAAATACTGTAAGAAGCTAAAGTTTATCCACACATTTAAAATAAATGTTTATAAAACTGAAATAACAATACGGTTTGTGCAATAGAATTGATGTCGCTACATGGTAAAACGTGTTTAAAACACAGGTCGGTCGAGAAATATTACCGATCAACGCAAACTGTACACGGTTGAAAATCAAACCGGTCGATACTTAACAAAACTAGGACAGTTTAAACAAACATGTCTTTAAAAAGCGAAAAGTAAAGAATGAATTAGTAAAAAATTCGCAATTTTTTTAAGAACAAAAATTCATTTTGAAGACCTACATTAGTTGGAGTATTCTAAAACAAGTACTTTTTGAAATTTCGTTGTGATATAAGATACTACTTTCTGTTTTTTTTTCTATAAAAATGCTAGTTATTACATTTTCAGACTTTAGGCGCTTATTACTTTCTTTTACAATAAAGGAAGTATTGGATTCATCCCAAAAATTCGAAATTGAGTTTTTAACAGATCTTCACGTTTCAGAGTCCCCTGAACCCAAAAAACATATTTTTTTTAATTGGTCTGTCTGTCTGTGTGTGTGTCTGTGTGTGTGTCTGTGAACAGAATATCTCAAAAACGAAAAGAGGTATGACGTTGAAACTTCATATATAAGTTTTGTGTACTATGTAGATGAGACAGCAAGCTTTTGAAGAAAATCACATAACCGGAAGTAGGTGTTTACTCTTGTGATTTTTCAGTTTTTTTCGATTTTTTCAAAAACGGCTCTAACGATTTTTTTTAACTTTACATTTTTACTACATTTTTAATGTGTATTGATGTGAAATAAATGATTTTCCAGTTGAATACTTCTAAAGTGGGTTTCTTTTGTTTTTTTTTTCTATTTTTTTATTAACTCCTATTTTAAATAAAACACCCGGTATATTATTACATTTTTTAATTTACCTTAAAATTCTAGAGAAAATTTGTCTCTTTAACTAACGCTCTATTTTGTACAGTTTTTGTAGAATTTGTAATTTTTGAAAATTTTTGACAAATTGTTAAAAATTAAAAATGAAATTTTTGACTAATTATAAGATCACTGTAAAAGGAAGTTGTGTGAGTGTATCACACCAGATTTTTGTGCTAAAACAGCCAATCGAATTTGAACAAACGACCACGTTTCGGAAAAGTATTTTTTCTAACTTTGAACTAATTCAATCCTCATTGCAATCTAAGAAAAACTATAAAAATTGAAACGTTTTTGTTTTTTTGATGTGCAAAAAATTTAAAAGCAAGCTTTTTCTTATAAAATCTCAAATTGCGACCCAAATCTTACACAAATATGTAAATCTTAAAAAAACACTCTAACATCTGCTTGTGAATAGGGATGCCAACTCTGGTTTTGTCCAAAAGCGTGCACATGGTATGAAATCTAAATTTTTGATATTTGCAAGGTAAAGTTAAAGTACGTTGGACTTTGTGATGATTCTGTATCTCTTCTGAGGAGCTATCTCGTAGACAGAACCCAGAAAGTTAAGCTACCGTGTGGATCTTCCGATTTGAAAACTGTTACCCGAGGGGTTCCTCAGGGCTCAATCCTGGGTCCGCTTCTTTACGTTATTTATACTTGTACTTTTCATAAACATCTATCTAATTGCAGTACGCACATGTACGCAGATGACACACAGTTATATTACTCCTTTTATGCATCTGAGGTTCAGCAAGCACTAGTAAACATAAACAATGACTTAATTAATATTTCAAACATTTCCACAGAGCATTGCCTCAAAATTAATCCGTCAAAATCCGCTGTTTTACTATTCGGAAATAAAAATGATGTATCTCAAATTGAAAACAATATCAACTTAACCTTAAATAGTGCGGTTTTGCCAGTGATTGAAGAAGCCCGAAATCTTGGTCTTATGTTGGACAGGAGCTTGAGATTTAACTCGCATGTAACTAACTGTACCAGGAAAGCATACATGAATTTGAAACTTATATATCCCCACAAAACCTTTCTAGCTAAAAATATCAAGTCAAAGTTGTGTGAGGCTTTGGTTCTTTCCCAATTTGTTTTCTGTTCTCCAATTTCTGGCTCTTGTTTAACATTCAACATTTGTCAAAAAATTCAACGAGTTCAAAATTCTTGTATGAGATTAATATTTGGCATTAGGAAATTTGAACACATTTCGCATAAATTATCTGAACTTAACTGGTTATCCATGGTCAATAAACGAAAACTTTCTTCTGCTTGCTTTTTTTATAAAATCATCATAGAAAAGAAACCCTCTTATTTATACCGTAAGATAACATTTAGAGAAGACGTCCATAATATAAATATCAGGTTCAAAGGCACAATTACACCACCTATACACAAAACGGCTCTCTTCGAACGTAGTTTTAGTTACCAAATTTCTATAGTTTACAACTCATTGCCAACTGAATTAAAATCTTTATCAATGTATTCCTTTAAAAAACGTTTTAAGCAAATCTTACTGAGCCAGCAGTTTTCTCGGTAATGATAAGTGTAAATTAACATCAAAAATATGTTGTGTGCAGCATTGCATTCAATGAAACCCTAACGCAAAATTAATTAATGTTTGCATTATCCTTTTTCATTTAATCTTGTATTTTTTTTCTATCGTGCATCGTTTCAAACTTTATTTTACGTAGTACCTACTACCTACATTTCAAGGTTCAGTGGAGGAGCAAGCTTAAGCTTGAACTGCGGCTTGGGATTTCTACTGGTTGCTGCTATTGGTTTTGTTTTCTCAATTATTCTATAAATAAATTGCTTTTTTTTTCTTTTTGTTTATTTTTTGTATGTAACCCAAATGTACAGCCAGTATGAAATAAAGACAATTATTATTATTATTATTATTATTATTAAAACGCGCATTTTGTTTTTAATAGATCAACCTCTTCCCCCACGAAATTGACATATTTTTAATAAGGTAAAAGCAACTTTCACTTATAATACCATGATTAGTCAAAGTTATGTCGAACATTTTTGCTGAAGTATCACGAATGTCCATTGCTCTTAGGTTCGATTAGGACGAGTGCGATAGCACGAGTCCTACTCCTAAGCGCAATGGACATGAGTAGTGATACCACCACAAAAATATTCTACTTAAATTTGACTAAGAATGGCACTCGAGGGACTATTCAATGAACCAAACTATTTTTCAAATTAGTTTTCAGTAAATCTAGCAGCAAACTACGAAATTTCTATAGTAACAGAACACTAATATCGACTTTTTCTAATAAAAATCACATTTGTTTAAAATATTCACTATACCACTAGTGAAAATTGTCGATTATTTTCACTAGTGAAAATTGTCAGTATAGTTCGCGCTAATTGGTGCAATTAACAAAAATACTAAATTATGATTGGTTAATAGTTAACATGAAGGGGGTGAGTTGAATAGTCACTTGAATACCGCGGAATTTTTTTTTTTGATTGGTCAAGAAACGTCAAATTCTGGATTTTCATTGGTCGCTTTTTGACAGATGACAGGTAAATTGAATAATCACTAATAATTTATATTCTCGTAAAAAAAGTATATATAAAGAATGTAACACAGTTTTTGCCTCTTGAAACTAATATATTTAGAAAATTGGGAAATAATATAAATATTATGTACCGGGTGGCCAATTAAGAAGGGCACTCGGTCCTATCTCAAAAAGTAATTGTCGTAAAGACTTATGGTAAAAAATTTATGACTAAAATGGCCAAGAGAAAATGCTGGAAATTATTTTTAAGTTTCTAGAATGGCCGCCAGGGGGCGTAATCGCATTCTTAAATTTTAAATCTCGTTTTTTGAGAAATATTCTTATATTACAGATAGCTAAAATGGACACCGCTTTAAAGCTGAGATAAGTTCAATTCTTTTTTCTTAAATGCTTATTGCTCTATCTCTTAAGGGAAAGTGGTGGCGGGTGTCCGAACATTTTCGGAAATAAATGTCAATAACTTCAAAATGGCTGAACGGATTTTGTCAAACTTGCAGTTGTTGAAAAGGGCTTTTCTTAGCCTATCAACGCTGCCTTGACCGATTGATTTAAATTGCTTGTGTCGCCGCTAGAGGGCGTTTTACGACAACACTACAAATGAAATAAATTTTCTCAAAAAAATTAAATGCAACGATATCACTTTTATTGCAACAAAAGATAGCCAAATAAGGGTCTAACACGCTAGTGAAAACCGCATTTCGATATTTCATTCCTAACCTAAAATATCAGTAAAAGCAAAGAGC
>OW679196.1:133659007-133748821 GCA_940337035.1 Agriotes lineatus | reverse complement strand
GATTTTTAAGTGAGTTATAGTTGCATTCATAAATTAAGAAATATTCCATAGCCATACTAGATGAAAATAATTGTTGATCATACTACAGAAGCAATAACTAAAGATGTGGTAGGGTACAAGAAAGCAACGGGGAAGAAAATTGGAAGTGGTTTGACGAAGAGTGTCAAGTGAGCATAGTGAAAATAAGGCAACCAACGTAAAATTCTACAAAATGATACGGAAGAGAATGACAGAATAATAGGACATTAAGCATTCGATACTCAGGTTACAAGATCAAGATATCCCGAGATACAGGCACGGATGGGACCATCGGGAGCTCGGGACATTTCCCGAAAGGCCGGTCTAATTGGTCCAATTTGGGCCGCGGCCTTTATAAAAGGTGACTGAAACTTTTTGTTTCATTATATTAGGTGAGTTTTTTAAAGTGTTACAAGGCGATATCTTGAAAACAGTTTAAAATATTTTGATGAAATATTGGTGGGGTGATAGGGAGATGGGTGAACATATTTAAACATATTTTTGACATTTACTCCATTTCTCTGTTTTGAGGAGTGGGGGATAACTTTGGAATTTTAAATGGGATGATGTACTTTTGTTTATAAAATTCCAATCTATGTAAAAAACTATGTATGGGTACAAATCTTTTTTTATTTGGTTATGGTTACGGATTTGAGGTTATAAAATAAAAGAATATTTACTATTTAATTTCAACTTATTTATCGTTTTTCATGCTTGAGGATTTGTTCGAAATGTCCCCCTTCAACTTCCAATCACTTTCTCACTCTTTTTCACTAATAAGCAGGCAAAGCGGATTCGTTTAAGGGCAAATAAAAAAAAATTACAACTACGTAGTTTTTTACGTAGATTCGAATTTTATAAACAAAAGTACATCATCAAATTTAAAATTCCAAAGTTACCTCCCACCCCTCAAACAGAGAGAGGGGATAAATGTCAAAAATATGTTTAAATATGTCTCCCCATCACCCTATCACCCCACCAAAATTTCATCAAAATATTTTAATCCGCTTCAAAGATATCGCCTTGTAACATTTTAAAAAACTCGCCTAGTATAATTTCCATTTACTTTATACAATTAGGTATATGCGACCATTTTTGAAAATCTGGATTTATCGGAAAATTAAATATACTGAATTGTACTTCTGTTAACGGTCAACAACCTTTTGGATTGACTAAATCAGAGAGGTGAGAGGTGTACCTTAACCAAGTTATTCAAACCAGTTTGCTGTAATACGGGGCTTCCCCTTTTGGTTACGGAGTTTAGTGAGCATCGCTTATCAAAACCGCAACAGAAATTATTTTCTTTTGCGAGAACAATTAGTGAATAACCGTCGCGCAAGTTAGACCAAGCTTATTTTCTAACGGAGTGATTGTAGTTTTTCGAGTAGTTGGAAGTGTAGTTTGTTAGTATATTAAAATGATAAAGACAATAGTAATAAAATCGGGAGTGTGCTCCCCTAGACTTTCTCGCATTCGCCTTGGTACTGATAACTATTGGTGTTTTCACAGAAGATTTTACCAATTAATTGTTTTCTAGCAAATTTGAAAAGTTTATTGCAATGTATATACATACAGCGATAAAATTACATTTTCAGGTAACCACTACCTGTTTAGGTAAAGTGCCGCTTTAGGTTAACCTATCATAGTGAAATTTTATATCTGGGAGTTTTTCTCAATAATAAATGTATGTGCAAAATTTCGTGCAAATACCTTGAAGCAAACTGGTACTTTACTTGAATGGATACCGCTACCTGTTTAGGTAAACTGCCACTTCCGGTTAACCGATCATGCTGAAATGTAATATCTGGTAGTTTTTCTACATAAGAAATGTATGTACAAAATTGTGTTCAAATATCTCGAAGCAAACTGGTACTTTACTTGAATAGGTACCGCTACCTGTTTAGATAAAGTGCCACTTCCGGTTAACCGATTTCGCTCAAAATTTGACAGGAATCTACAAATTTTGAATAATGACTATGTACATAATTTCAAGGGTCTAGCTTATTTCGTTTTTAAGTTATCATGTTCACACACACACACACACACACACACACACACACACACACATACACACACACAGACATAATTCGAAAAATGGTTTTTTCAGACTCTAGGAGGTCTAAAACGTCAAGATTCGTCAAAATCTCGAAGTCGATTTTTTTGACGATTACAATACTTTCTCTATACTACCGTATGCGAGAAAGTAAAAAAATCAAAGGAGCGAAAAAAATACGCGAGACAAAAAGACGCAAAATGAACGAATAAGCTTATCTCTGCACAATGTTTTGAAACGTACCCCGAAAACTGCGAATCACGTTTCTGTAGTGCATTCACTATATAAGACTCATATCGACACTCAGAGAAAAAAAGAAACTGTGAACGACTTCTGTGAAGTTGAGGTTATAGCTGCTATAAGTAATACTACTACATCCAAATCATATGAACGTGAGCAAGAATCTTCAGAGACTGAGTTTTTTGAGTTTAACCATTTTTAACGACCCAATGTAAATGAGTTACATTTTTTTTAATACCACCCTCAGATTCCTAAAACACAAGAAAATATTCAATTTAACGTTAAAAAAGCTTTTATTCGCAACCATATATGTAATAAGATCATTACTGACTTTCAAAAAGTTGGAAAATGAGCTATTCCCAACTTGTAACTTTCCAACTGGTCGGAAAAGTGATTGCCATCGCAGAGGTTGGAAATGAATCAATTGCCGACCGCTGTGTAGGCAGGAACACTGGGAATCATGTTCATCCATTCATGCGCGTCACAACCTGTCATATCAAAATATAATAATTTTTCCAATTATTGTTTAGAATAAAGTGGTTGCGAATAAAATAGTATACATACCACGGTGAAAAGTTTCATTCCTGTCTCGAGATAAAGTTGACCTCGACGCTATACGCGTCTCGGTTAACTACTTAATCTCTCCACAGGAATGAAACACTTTTTACCTCGGTATGTAATATACTATTATTTACAACCATATATGTAATGTTAACATTACTGACCTCATTTGAGTGCGGGAAGTCGTACATTTCCGCCCGCTACTTCCCGCATGCGGGAAGAACATTACATATATGGTTGTAAATAAAATAGTATACAAACCTCGACAGGAAGTTTCCTTAGTCTGGAGATAATAGCTGATTTCGACGCTTCGCGTCTCAGTCGGCTAACTAATCTCTCGACAGTAATGAAACACTTCCCATCTCGGGCTGTAATATACTATTTATGTTTGTTTAAGATATTTAATAATATTATGTAATTGAGTATTTAGTTTTAATAAATATTAATATTGTTCACATTTAAAATACTTTTAGCATACAACGTATATCATATTTTTTTACTCCTACTCATTTTATCTATGTCCAATTACATACAAATAAACACAAGTTTTCAAAATGCTCGGTGTATTACTCTAATTATTTCAAAACTATGAAACTTTTCCGGCTGATATAATAGTAGATTGTGCAATGAGGGAGAGAAATTGCACTGAAGCAAAATAGCATTCTCTCCGAGTTGCATATACTTTTTTTTCACGTTGCAGGAAGATTTAAAACGAAAATCCGTTTTTTAAACGTCATTTATTGACATTTTAGTTACAATTATTTGAAAATTAGTAGCCTATGGTAAATTTTAAAGTTGGTGGCACTGTAAGTCATTATGACATACCTAATTGTTCTGTCAGTCATAATGAAAACTCCATAGGGAAATTTTTGTCTTATTTAGTCTCTAGGAAGTAAATGTTTTTTTTCACTACCTTCCTGGCAAGTGATCCTCACACTGTCTGATTTGAAGGATGTAGGAAAAAATTATTACAGTTTCCATGACAATGTACTTACTTTCCTAGAGAAGTGAATTACTTACATCCCGCATTTACTATAACTGACGAGATGTCATGTTTGCCATTTGATTAACATGAAGAAAACCATTATCGCTCGTACTATTATCCATCTTTAAACAGAATACAAGCACAAAGCTCACAAAACAGCACTCGCAATTGTATTCACGCTTTTTTCACAGTGCGTTTATAACTGTCACACAAAACGTCACAGCACTGTAACAACGCCCCAAGGTCCGAAATAGGCTACTAGATATAACTTAGAGAATGTAATAATGTTATGCTATACCATTTATTTTACATAAGAAAATATTGGTAGTGAAAAAAAATATGTTACTTTACACAGGATGTAAGAAGATTTACACTACCTCGCACCTTGCTGGTCCTCGGTAGTGTAAATCTTACCTACATCCCTTGTAAAGTAATATACTATACTTCTGTCACAATTTTGATGCTATAGAAACCGACTCCTACTCCCGGTCGTAGAAAAAAAATTTTTTTGCCCATATATACCTTGGGCCGGTCTGGGGTTATTTCCCGGGCCGGTAAACCCCAGCCCATCCGTCCCTGCCGAGATAACCAAACAACTGAAATGTAGCGAAGAATAAATCTCACTAAGAGAAGTTTCTATCTGTCTCTGCCAACCTAAAAAGCAAAGTTCACGTGCGGACGGATGAGTCACACCCTTCGAGAAACGACCTTGGTGACTCATGCGCGCCAACACGTCAGCGTTGAGGGAAGGTTCGAGCAAGGTCTCGACGTTTCCGGGATGACTTACCCGGCGCATATATGAATACGCGAAAAGGAAATAAGCCGACAGTGGAAGTCGAAGTCCGAGTCCGAATTCAGCTTTGAAGTAGGCGGAAGCTGCCATATAAATAACGTGTGTGTGTAAATAAATCTAGCCAGATAAATCTTTAATGTTTAAGTCGCGTGAAAATAAATGAAGTGTATTTGTCGTTAGAAATAGTTCCTGATTAGTTATAAATAATTTGTGTTCCGCCTTAATAGTCTTGTGTTTTGTAAATAGTAAAGATAAATTGCTGTAAATAAATACTTAAAACAAGAAGCGGCGTATAATTTTTAATACCCCAAAACGTAAAACTTAACAGTTTGAAAATAATTTTGAGATGCATAATTTATTTGTAGATTTTAAGCAAACTTTTGAGAAGGTAAAAAGAAGCAAAATAAGGGTAAAATTTACATCATTAGGAATACAAAAAAAATCGATTAATAATGATACCATTAAAAGATTCAAGAAGATATTAGACAGAGTATCAAAGTTTAAAATCTGTAAAACAGTAATCTGGTCGGTCCTAACCTATGCGTATAAAACATGGTCTTAACTGTGCAAGGTCAAAACAGGTTGAGAATTGCAGAGATTTTAAGAAAAAGATTGATGCAAAACTTAACCAGCTAACCTCGAATTTGACATAGACTAATTACAGTTCCACCAACATATTATTCATACGTTTGAATTTCCACAGAACTTTTTTAATGAACACGTACTTTATTAGTATTAAATTATGTTCAAAAAAATATAGGGAGTCGAATTACTTATTCTTGTACTTACAAAATTATTGTATTTATACCTGCTCACCTACTTACCACTATTATAAGAAGCAGTAAAACTCAACTAATTTGCGAGGCAAATCTCATGAAATAGAGCATGTCCTGTTACATGAAACTTGTATATGCAACAATTTTTGCTCTTCTGTTCCAGAAACACTAGTCTGCATCATCTTATTTGGATACACGTACTATGCATTAATGAAACAAGTTTCACGAAATTTGTTTCTACAGTGTGCAATCGGCTTAAGCAACAATCAACTGTTTGTGTTTTTGAAAATGAACTAATATGCGAAGTGGTAAAAGTGTAAACAAAAAAATTATTGTAGCTTTCTCCAGACGTACCAGTTCAGTTGCAGTAATTCCTTTTTTGCGTGGCATTTTGTTGCACCTCAATATACCGTTGCAAAAACTAGATTTCTTACACGAATCTGAAATGTAGCTGGTTACTCACTCTCCATAAAGTCCAGATCTTGCCCCAGAGATTTCTTTTTGTTTTTAACTAAACTGCATATGTGGTAAGAAATTCCTTGCAAAAAGGGCTCCTAAAAGTGGTTGCGAAAAAACAAAGGTATTATGGATAAGGGGGTATATTTTGAAGAACAATAAAGTTATTTTCTTTAAAAAGTCTGTACCGTAAAACGGGGTGAGTAGAAAGAGTTTAGAACTTTGAGATTAATTTTTACCTTTAAAACGCTTTGATAAAATTAGAAATTTCTACCCAAAATTACGGTCTGTGCTCCCTCTATCAGTTCCTAACATTAATAAAATTTAAAAAAAAATAAAAACACCCTGTTTCTACTCACCCACAAATAGGGGTGAGTAGAAACAGGACTGTAAATTCATGTTTGTTTCCCTTTAGAATGATAGGGGGTAAGTGAAAACAACACACTATGGTTAGGTTATTTATGTTAGTAGTTTTAATAACATATTACACAATAATACAATTAATACAAATTATCAAATAACTTAAATGTGAGCACCTAGGCGAGCAAAAATCCACTGCTGGTGGTACTACTCCCAATTAATAGAGAGTAAAATCACTCAGATCTTCCTTGAACACCAACATGTCTTTGAATTTAGAACTAGAGCACACTACTGGTGTTGAAAGTTTTTTGTGACGTCCTCAACAGAGAACAAAGAATCTTCATCGGTCAAGGTAAATTTGTTAGTTTGGGTTAGCAGGTTAGGTTTTGCGTCAATTTGTGTCAAAAGTGAAGCAAAACCTAACCTACTAACCTCGAATTTGACATAGACTTACCGTTGCACCAACAACACGCTTCAGTATTTCCAAACGTAAAACGAATCGCCGTTGCTAGGCGGAAAAGTGTTGCTACTGAGAAAAGTACCACATTTCTTAACGATTTTGAATGAAGAAATGTAGTACATTACCTACCAAATGAAATGCGATAAATGTTATTACTTCCTTTTACGATAAAGGAAGTATTGGATTCACCCCAAAAATTCGAAATTGAGTTTTCAACAGATCTTCATATTTTAGAGTCCACTGAACCCAAAAAAAAAACATGTTTTTGTTCATTGGTCTGTCTGTGTGTTTGTCTGTCTGTCTGTGAACAGAATATCTCAAAAATGAAAAGAGGGATGGCATTGAAACTTCATGTATAAGTTTTGTGTACTATGTAGATGAGACAGCAAGCTTTTGAAGAAAATCGCATAACCAGAAGTAGGTGTTTACTCTTGTGATTTTTTAGTTTTTTCGATTTTTTCAAAAACGGCTTTAACAATTTTTTTTCAAACTTCACATATTTATTACATTTTTAATGTGTATTGATGTGAGCTAGATGATTTTCCAGTTGAATACTTCTAAAGTGGGCTTCTCTTGTTTTCTTTCTCTATTTTTACTTCCTTTTACTATAAAGGAAGTATTGGATTCACCCCAAAAATTCGAAATTGAGTTTTCAACGGATCTTCACGTTTTAGAGTCCCCTGATCCCAAAAAACATATTTCTTTTCATTGGTCTGTCTGTGTGTCTGTCTGTCTGTGAACAGAATATCTCAAAAACGAAAAGAGGTATGGCGTTGAAACTTCATATATAAGTTTTGTGTACTATGTAGATGAGACAGCAAGCTTTTGAAGAAAATCGCATAACCGGAAGTAGGTGTTTACTCTTGTGATTTTTCAGTTTTTTTCGATTATTTCAAAAACGGCTCTAACGATTTTTTTTAAACTTTACATTTTTCTTACATTTTTAATGTGTATTGATGTGAGATAGGATTTTCCAGTTGAATACTTCTAAAGTGGGTTTCTTTTGTTTTTTTTTCTATTTTTTTTATTAACTCCTATTTTAAATAAAACACCCGGTATATTATTACATTTTTGAATTCACCTTAAAATTCTAGAGAAAATTTGTCTCTTCAACTAACACTCGATTTTGTACCGTTTTTGTAGAATTTGTAATTTTTGAAAATTTTTAACAAATGGTTAAAAATTAAAAATGAAATTTTTGACTAATTATAAGATCACTGTAAAAGGAAGTTGTGTGAGTGTATCACACCAGATTTTTTTATTAACTCCTATTTTAAATAGGACACCCGGTATATTATTACATTTTGAATGAAAATTTTAGAGAAAATTTGTCTCTTCAATTAACACTCTATTTTGTACTGTTTTTATAGAATTTTTAATTTTTGAAAATTTTTGACAAATGCTAAAACATAAAAAATGAAATTTTTGGCTAATTATAAGATTACTGTAAAAGGAAGTTGTGTGAGTGTATCACACCAGATATTTTTATATAGTATTTTCGACTAGGGTAAACAAAAAATTATTGTGGAGTGAGTAGAAACACAATAGAAACACGTTTCTATTCACCCCACAAATCTCAAAAATGTAACCTTAAAATTTTGAAAATTGATCAAAAATATAGGGTTAAAGATAACTCTATATAAAGTTGTAAACTTTCATATGGATAGTTAAGATACTATAAACAATGATTTTTTGGTTTGTATGTAGTACGGTGTTTGACTTGCCAATGAAGTTTCACACAGGTCATAAAAGTGCAAAATACAAGTAGCTTTTTCAGTTTCCCCCAATTCCAACATTCAGTGTTGCCAACAACATAGAACCAAAGAGCATATAATGAGCTCTTTGATAGAACCTAATTTTACTTTTAGTTTGCAATCTGACCAACACAGAAAAAATATTAGTTTTAGTAATTCTACAGACAGATCAACAAAAAAGCCAATTAGGGCAGGCTGTGGTATGTGTTATATGTTTGGCAGTACTGAAGTGTATTTTCAGTCTATGTCAAATTCGAGATTTGCAGGTTAAGTTTTACGTCAGTCTGTGTCAAATAACAAACAAAACCTAACCTACTAATCTCGAATTTGACATAGACTGACAATACACTTCAGTACTGCCAAACGTATAACACATATCACAGCCTGCCCTAATTGGTTTTTTTATTGATGTGTTGTTATTATCTGTGAGCCTCTATTCACACTGTTGTATGAGTATGAAGTTTCGTTTCTATATACCCGACTGTTGCTACTCACCCCGTTTTACGGTATTTTTCTTATAACTAACAACTTTTTGGGACTTAACAATTTCTTACTTTCAAACACTGAATCTGACACTGCCAAATTGTAGGTAATTAATAAAAAGCAAACTGGTCTCTGCAATTGAACCTCGTATTATTGCAGGTTTATAGACAAGGAATCACATAGTATTTGATTTTAAAATCAATTCTGTTATAACAAAATAGATTGTACAAATTACTGCTCCAAAAATATATATTATATCTGCAATTGGTCTGGCCATACTTGTACTATGTCTTTCAGACTGACATACAAAATATATACAAAGTTACACATATTCCATTTCTATTTGTAAATAACAACCGATTATTTAATTTGTGTATAATGTTTTACATCGATGTTTACAAATCTAATAATTATTACAAATTTTATGTTATATAAATCACCCTGTAACATGTTGTGAGCAATATTTGTTATTAATTATGAAAAATATAACTACAGATAACAGAGTTGTGAAATAACAATAATTAGTAATACCCTTAACCAATTCCAAGTTTTTATGCATTTAGTGAAAATAAGCAATTAAGTAATTAAAATGAGCGAACTGAGCATATAAGTTGAGCAATAACGAATTTTATAGCTAATAATACAGCACAAGCTACGTATGTGATGTTAAAAACTTAATTATAAAAGCTATAATAAAATTTCTATAAATTATAATACTGGCAAACGTTCACTAGGTTCATATAGGCAGTGGTTAGAAGTATTGTGATACTATTTTTATTATCGACTATCGCGAATAGGCTATACTTTTACGATATTTTTTATATTGAAATATTTTAGTAAACTAAAGTAAATAATTACAGTTTCTAAAAACGTTTCGGCAATAAGACGACACCTTTAATGACAATGAGAGTCTTTAACTTGTCAAAACCAGTACAGATGTTTTGCTTTAAATTGTAAAACATTCCAGTTTTACCTTACAGTTGCTGCCGGTCATATAGAGCAGCGGTCGGCAACCCGCGGCCCGCGGGCCGCATGCGGCCCGCGATCCTCCGTCTTGCGGCCCGCGATGTTTTGTAAATGAAAATCTTATATACCAACCTAAAATTTAAATAATTGCGTCATGCGCGCGCAAAATTCAAGCGAGCATGCATTTAATAAGAATGTAATATTACAATCACAGACACAGAGTGGGTGCGTTCAGCCGGCATAGCGCTGAGGTAGCGATTGCGTTGAACGCTTCGCTGACCGACAGCGCTTCAGTTTCACTTCGGCAGCAGTCGCCATTTTTGGGAGCGAATTTATTTTCGCTCCATTTCCGCTTTATTTCCGCTTGACCACTTAGCAGTAGACGGTGTTTGAGTTTACTTCTAATTATAACCTAGAAAGGCGCGAATTTTTTAAAAGCATGGATTCTGAAACGACCCTGCTGCAGTTTAATGTTAAGTAATTAAAATGACCATTTTCTCAAAATCAGTAGTTCCTTCAAATTATTGAAACAAATAGCCACTGAAATGTGATACAAAAGCAGTAATTAAAAAAAATCAGTCTAATTTTGACAAGAGTTAAATGCTCAAACTGAAAATTCTTCATGAGGCCCATCCTCATTCTCATTATTTTCTTCCACATTTAAATGGAAATTTTGCAGCCCTTGTCCTGGCAAAAATACGTCACTACGCAATCACAACATAACTGACGTTTCTGTTTATAAACATAGCGCTCGCTAGCCAAGGTCGTTCAGCCGTTTGCAGCTGCTGCAACTCAGCAAAATGTTTTCGCATTTTTAATATCACCCCGATATACATAGTATACCTATTATCAAAATTATGAATAAGTGCGGCCCGCCTTCACTTTATTTTGCCACTATGTGGCCCTTGCTTGCCAAAAGGTTGCCGACCCCTGATAT
This sequence comes from Agriotes lineatus, assembly GCA_940337035.1. Classification (NCBI taxonomy): domain Eukaryota; kingdom Metazoa; phylum Arthropoda; class Insecta; order Coleoptera; family Elateridae; genus Agriotes; species Agriotes lineatus. The sequence goes on along the minus strand of OW679196.1, from coordinate 133,737,979 downwards.
AGAGTACACTTATTTACACGTAATTATGACGTTATCACTTGTCAGAAGTTTTAAATGATCGATATTATTATTATGTACGTGTAAACAATCCCAATGCATCTGGAGAAGTTAAAAACACGAGAAGGAACATATAAGACGTAATGAAATGGTTATAATGAAAAAGTATTTGAGTTGAATTAAGTTTTCAAAGTTTTGATTCCACTGATTTTAAGCCGTTTTATGTTAATATTTCCTATTGAAGATCTTCTTCTTCCTCTTATATTAGGACAGTGGCTTGTTTTAACCACACATTATTGAAGATAAATGGGTCAATTCCTAAATATACACACACGATGTAAGTATTTATGCTCTCAAAAGATATCAAACTGACTTTTTTAAGCCCTAAATTGAAAATTGTCCAGCATATACTTTACGCTAAAACGGAACTTGTAAATATTGATACGTTAATTACCATCATTTGAGTATATATGAAATGGTGCTGGTTATATGGCATGAAGGTACGTATTTTTAAACTTACCGCCATAAAACTGAAATGTTTGTACTATCTGTTTTAACGTTTGCCGGGTATCTAGACACTTTCGCCTAAACATCAACAAGTTTATAACGTGCCGACAACAGTTCACTAAATTTAAAATTTTTATTAAAAAAAGGTAAGAAAGTACTTGTTTGGGTTTAGCCATATAGTCTTTTCTGCCCTGACTACCCTGTTAGAGATAGCGATGTGCTCCAATGAGAAAAATATTAGATCATAACCTCTCGTACAAAACTGATTTTGCCGATTTTTTCGTATGGATCTCAAAAACGTGAATTTATTTAAAAAAAAGTGTTTTTTGCAGGATATACGACACAATATGCCAAGGAATCATAAGCATGTTTTGGGAATGCCACACAGGCAGAATTATGACCTGGATGATTTAGAAAAGGCTCTTGAAGCAGTTATTGATGGAAGAATGTATTTCGCTCAAGCTGCCGACAGGTTTTCTATCTCAAAAACGAAAGAGAAGAAAGATACATTTGTTCCTCCCCCCCTCCCCATTTATGATATAAATACTGCTAATTTGACACAAGATAAATTTTTGTTATATCAACCAGTTGTCTGTTGTGGTCCCAAGTGGTGTAGCTTGATCAAGCGTCCACGTTCAGTAGAGTTAAGCAATGCTCTTTCTGGTCAGAACTTGGATGGGAGTTTCACGGCTGCTTCTCTCGGTGCCTCGTGGTACGGCTGCCACGGAAATAGTTGGTACCGGATGTCATAATAACATCATGACAGTCGTTAGTGGGGATGGAAGTCCCCATAAAATGTACAGCAACGCCTATAATTGGCCTAACGGCTGTAGGCTGTGTATAAAAATTTAAAAAAATAAAATAAAATTGTTTTTGTTATTCGTCATTCAGAAATACTATGAAAAAAGCATCAAATCTGAATCAATAAGTTAACTGCTATCTTCCTATAAAACAATTTTTTTTAATACTAACTGTGTTATTAATAAAAAGAATGTACAAAAATCTTTCCATATATACTCAAACGACGGTACCTGTTAAGTAAATCTGCATAATCACTGTTTTGACCAATAAGTAAAGCAAATTCAAGTGTAACTACTTTGTAAGCATCAAGTCTAGATATTACAATTATCTTCAAAAAAAGTATCGAGTAACGAAGTCGCAAAACTATTGAGTATCGTTATCACAATACTTTTAAATAGTATCGTTCTCACCACTGCACATAGGGTATTCAATTTGACAAGATATTAACTAAGCAGCATCCAAAAAACTTTGGAATAGATTCATGTATTTAATAACAGATTTAGGCGTATTTGATTTCCATGCATTAATATTTTAATGTACGAGGAACAAAATAAATTCACAAATTCTGTATACAATAGGAACTAAAGCAAAAGTAAGGATTTACATGAAATTAAACATTATTGTTACAATACAAAATCCATGGATGAGAATAAGAGTAAATACAGAATTATGAGCATTTAAAAAATTTGGTCAGTTGATTTCACATTATCACACTCTTAAACAGTAAGATAGACATATGTTTCTAGACATTTTAAATTATATTAACAATTTATACATTTTTGCTGGTGTTGCTACTCGATTATTTAACATGCATTTGGTTACCTTTACACAATATGGAAATGTCTTTTTCATCATACGAACTACTCAACAGAATGGAATTTTCATTTAGCAAAAACAAACAATAGAAATATAATATTAAAACACGAATACTGATTTACGAAATCGTTGTTATACTTTTATTTACATTCTTAGACGCAACTTCTGTATTATTGTCCAGATCTACTTCGTTTGTAGGAGTATTGGCGTTCAGCAAGTAAGCCTTTTCTTTGCTCGGTGAAAATCTATAAAAAAGTGAATATGTAATTAAGTAAAAAGTAACGATAATCGGTTAGTTTTACTTTGATTGGAGTAACTGATATAAAAAAAGCATCAAAAGTGGAACAGGCGTCATCATGGCTACGTACACCGGCATAACTGTAATGTCAAAAATTACTTTAAAAACCAACAGTTTTTATCATATGCTTACTTGTAGTAAGGTCTGCTTCTGGCTGTGGCAGTGCAAAACGAAGCAAAAATATGGCTATCCCTGTATTCTGTATACCCGTTTCGACAGCTATAGTGAGTGCATCCCTGGAGGATTGTTTAGAAAGTTTTGCTAAAATAAATGCTGAAATGTAGCCTAACCAAGGCAAACCCATACCGCCTATTACAATCTGAAAATATAAATATATATTGCCCACATTTTTTAGTTTTTACTTCCGCTTACCTGCCAGGAAAATATTTCGAATAAATATAAATTAGAAACGATAGCGAAAATGATGATGAACAAAATAAGTACACTGGCAAATACTTTCAATATTCTCACAAAGAAATTTGATACCCTCTTGAAAAACCTCTGAATCAAAAAGCCTATTAACAAGGGCACTATTAAAGCAATCGCGTACGTCGAAATTTGGCTATATGGTACTTTGAGATTTCCTTGTTCAAATATCACTCTGCCAAGTGTAAATACCCATAAGGGTATCATTCCGAAAGCGGCCAATGTACTAATTGCCGTCATGGTGATCGATAAGTCAATATTGCCATTGAGCACAGCTACCCAAACATTTGAGGCACCACCTCCGGGTGAAACGCCCGTAAAAAACAATCCTAACTGCATTTCGGGACTATCAGGAAACAGCACTTTTCCCAACCCAAAACTTATCTGAAACGTACACCTTTGAGTTTAATGTTCAGACTGGGAAATACGGAATTTACCAAGGGCATAAAAAGGAACTGGCCAATAAATCCAATTGCTGGTCCAACAGGTCTCTTAATGTTGGTTCGCAGTTCACCCCAATTCAACGCACAGCCAAAATTTATGTATATTATAGAAACCAGTGTGGCTACCGTAGATGTAAATACTGTGTCGATCACGCGTTTCTCACGAACTACTTTCATCTCCACGTTTTTTGCCGCTAGAGGTTGGTTGCTCGTTTCTGTTATAACTCTTAAGGATACTTCCGTTCGGCCTGAAAATGAGTCTGCTACCTAATTGCTAAAACGTGTGAAAAATTCGTACCTAAAAATATTCCTTCCAAGCTAAAATTTCCTTTACTAAGCCACCTGTCTTTTGCCTCATTTTTTAGTACAACTCTTTTTTGCTCTGGCTTAATGATGTCTTCGTTATTGCTGTCCACCATTAGATATAACTCTGAGTGGCTATCGTCTGGGCCTGCAGGAAAAAGTTTTTAGTTTTGTGAGCGACATTCAAATGGATTAATTTTACCTGTTAGGTCAAAGGAGATGGATCGAGACTCATACATTATTATCTGTGCATCTCCCAGATCAGATATGGATAACTGCATTTGTGCTACTGCATGGTGACAAAGGAGCAATAGGCCCACAAGTATGATGAAAAACTGCATCAATGCCGATAAAGGACACATCTGAAATAAAAATATATAAATCAGAATTAGTACCCAGTGTTTCTCATAATTCGTTTTACTGATATTAAACAATATTAAATATGAGTAATAATTTGTTGCATTACACTTTAAAGCTCTTTTATCAAAACTTAAAAATGTTATATCATCCAAATTATATAATCCAAATCCAAGAACAACTTCTGGATCAAAATTGATTTGGAATATTTAGATCAGATACCCCATACTATACAAATAAAAGCTAGAAAAGATAAAAAAATATCCTCAAAATAATGGTAAAAGCAGCATTTTGAACAAGGTTTTTTTACAAACGTATCAGTAAATAATATTGATTCAATATAATAAATGCAAATGTCGAACATAAAACAGCAGACCTGCATTTTGTAGTCATAAGCGTCTCTACACTACAAGAATTATTGCAAACTGTGTAGATTTGAAACCGCATATTTATTTTATAGTTCAATTAATAATATAATGTGGTTTTTATCTTACATTTTTGCAGTTCTACTTCAAAATAAATATACCTCAAACCAAAACAAATATTTACAGTTGCCTTGCTTCTTGCTATCTTATCACGATTTAAAAGCATTGTCTTGGGGAAATATGATTTCCTGTAAATGCACTAATGGAATGCTGATAATTGTTTGTTTGCTGTCTACCACTGAAACCATCATTTAAATATTGACACTACGAAGACTAAGAAAAAAAGAAAGTTTTTATAAAACAATGGCATAACGTTGGAGCCTAAGGTGAGAGGTACATGACTTCTAAAGTGTGAGGAAAGAATATTAGCTATCTACTGAAAAAAGAAGTTCTGGGAATACCAGAAACTTGTTGTTAGTTATACAAGCACAATTAAATTTTAATTTCTTTCTAGTGTAACGTTTAATAATTAAGTAGCGGATTGTAATTCAATGGTAGAACCTCTGGGCAGGAATATAAAAAATGAATTCAATCACAAGCAACTGCAATGGCCACGTCGATTTAGTACTGACTGCACTACAATTCCCCAATCCGGATTTGGCAACCATGGGGTCTTAATGCCTTTTTCTCAGTGAGGAGAGAGAATAGAAGGAGGATATTAATAACAAGGCTAATGAAGACGAATGTTTAATTATATTTTAGTTGTTTAATTGTAGAACAATCTAATATTAGATTGGAAATTAATAGCGTAATAAAAGCATTTATGTGTCATTCGATACAACAGGAACAGGTTGTTTTGTTAATTTTAACTGTTATTGTGTAATTAGTAAATAAATAATAAGTAAATTTAATGTATTTTGTGTCCATTACGTTATTTTCTGCTATAAAAGACTATTAGGAAAAACAAACAAGACGCCTTATAGAACTCTAAATACTGTTTCAGTAAATATTCATTTTTTACTAATCATAAAGCATTGAAGTTTTTACAATCACAACTGTACTACATAATCAAAACGTTTTCAAAAATACATTTGATAAGGTTGAAGGTTGTAGGGTATTTCCCAGAAAAATAAGATAAGCAGTGTGTAATAAAACTTTTTTTTTATATAAATTGCAAATACAGTACATGCGAAATATTTCTCTCCAACTCTACAAGTATGGGATCATATTAGATATCAGACCTAAATTGAAAATTTGCACACTAGCTACACGTCAAAAATTAATTTTTTGCAAAAATGTTTCCTTTAGTAATTTTTTAAAATAACAAATAATAGTTAATTTATTAATTTAGGAAGCAAAGGTATTTATTTTTTCACGCATGTGAAATTTCTAATTGTTGTTTTAGAAATTCAGTAGATGTGTACCTATACCGCGTTTATCGAACAGATTTAGAAATGAAATTACTGGGACAGCATTGTTTGCGCAAGACCAGTTTTACACGTTACACATTCAAAACTTGGGAATAGTCAAACATGGTTTAATTTTAAATAAAATTGAGCTGTGTAAAATAGACTTACAACAGCAATACTCTATTCAAGTTTACTCCTCATTGTGGGAGAGGCTTTACTGAATCTGTGGTTAAACGTAGTATGGTAGCTCTACATTTCTGTGATGACATTTGGCCAATTTCCAAATCAACATTAACGCTGTAAAGCTTTGGTGTGGTATCTATTGACGACGACATAAACATAAACAATAATACTTCCGGAAAAATACGACAGTTAATAAAAATTACCTGCAGGCTGGTGGGAAATTGACAGTTTTGTTCCTAAAATTAGGATGCAAGAGCCGACTTTCTATATAGTGAGTAGAAAAACATTACACATGGCAATATTGCTTAGGTTCGATCCACCTATCTGGCTGCTCTCAGTTCGATCTCGCTCCTCTCAAATATTTATACATTGTTAGCAATGGGCACATTCACACTATAGGTAATGCTCAAGCTCCGTCGTGCCCATTGCTAACAATGTATACAAAATTGGGCGGAGCGAGATCAAACCGAGAGTAGCCCGATAGTGTGGATCGAGCCTTATGCAGTACATATGCTAACTCTAATATCATCATTTTTTCAAACAACCATCTATTTATCAAAACATAAAATGGGAACAGCAAGGATATTATAAAAAAACCTGCAGTTAGTTGAATGTATGCATATAGTCTATTTACTTGACATCTGCACTGTCAGTGTCAAAATTTAAAAAAATGTCTTGACTATACCTCAAAAATAATGTGTTTTTTATTAGACTGTACAGTAATTTAATTGTTAAAATGTGAAAAATAGCAGTGGTGCCAACATAATGTCAGTTTCACAGTGCAGATGTCAAGTAAATGGACTATACATATCTCCATTTTATCTTGACAATTTCAAATGTTTTATTGAAATTTACAAAAAGGAATCTGGATTACCTTCAACTCGTAAAAAGAGAGTAACTAGAATTATTATGTTTCCAACATAGCAGAAAGTCAATTTGGAATTCATAATAAAGTGATGAATGCTTACATTTCTGTGCAGTCAACCAATAGCCGCCTTTCATTATTTCTTATTTCGGCAATATTACGTCAAATGAACAGTAGCCGGAGAGCATTGTAGCAACAATATTTCTATTAGATACACGTCAAAGGAACACATGTTTGTTTTATTGAATTGTCTTCCGAATACAACTCTTGCTCTTAGGGTTGCCAACACTGTCATTTTGACCCGAAGACTTCGTGTTTGGCAATCATTGTTTTTTGTACGATTAACTTGATAAGAGGCGTCCACGAATGGGGCCCCCAATTAATCCACTGCGAATTCCGGTTCAATGGGATTGCCGGGAACTGCCACTTAATAACCCTAACTTGGGTTCAGTTAGTTGTTGAGTGAAACAAGACTTAACAAACACGAGTATATTGATTAACAACGATTACAAACGTCACTGATGGACCGATGGTATTTTACAAAAGCTTCAACTGTTGTGACACGCTTGATTGGCCACGCCGAAAATAGCGAATTGCGCGTAACCGTAACACAAAACAACCTGGAAACGTCTTTACCAGGGAGTTTAGAACGACCGCAACCCAGCTCAAAGCATAGCTGAACTTGCTTCCTCGAGACTCTGAATCTAACTAACTCTGAATTTACAACTAGCCGAACTCGCAAATGCAAGGAGGGCAAGCTCAAACACTATTGGATGAGGTGATCCTGCGTAGCCAATCGGAGCGTCGCACGTAGGAATAAATACTTATTCTAAAAATCTTAATGCTAAGCTCTCTCAATGAGGCAATTGAAAGAAATCATAAACCCATGATTCCCAAATATGCTAAGTCGGCTTAAGTTCTATTAGAAAATGTATCCATCCGCTTAAAAGCCATTAGGGAAGCTTACAAATTCCTTTCCAACATTAACGGAGGCAAACAAATACGGCAAGATGCAAATTTGACTTTACCACGACCTTTGAAAGAGATAGAACAGTTATGACTTGAATTACGTGATTAATTATAATCAAAAAGGTTTTGATGCACGCATCTGTGTGAATCAAACATGCCGCCCCCGAAGTGCCGAATATGGCACGACGTGATTAAATCCCAAATTAAACTGAAATCTAACACTACCAAATAATCAAATGCATACAAGAACTAATGACAGATGATAATCCAACAGCCTTACAGATAACTTACAACTAGCATGAATACAAGCAAATAAACAACTAAACCTAGCAAAATGTTCAATTAGCGAAAACTACCAACTAAGAGCAAAGTCAATGTTTATTGCCCTTGATCGCAATGATCGTCTTTGGGTAGGATGTACACTTTACGCACCGAGCGTTTCAGGAGATTCCCTCGGGAATCGCGCACCTGCACCACACGCACAACACCATCCGCTCCTGGATATGTGCCGAGATGATTGCCAGTGGCCCACGGTAGCTTGGAGATGCCTCGTCGTGGACTAGTACAACGTCGCCCACCTGGGGGGCTAGAGACGTGCTGGAGGACTTCCACTTAGGCCGGCGCTGCAGGAGGTGGAGGTAGTCCGAGACCAACGATCCCAAAACTGCTGGGACAGCCGCTGGACCAAGCCCATAGCGGCTGAGACGATTTTCCGGTATGCCCTGAGTTGGGCTTGCGGAAACGAAGTCAGCTTCCGACCGATCAAGAAGTGGGCAGGAGTAAGGACTTCGGGGAATGAGGGCGTCGGTAGGGAGAAACACAGAGTGGGCGGGGAATTTAGTATCGCCTCCACTTGAGTCAGCATGGTGTAATACTCAACGAAAGTTAACTTTGCATTGCAAGATATTCGCCTTAAATAATATTTCAATGACTTTACCCCCGCTTCCCAAATGCCGCCAAAGTGCGGAGAGCGTGCCGGAATAAATTCCACTTAATGTTATGTTTCGACAATTCTTCCTTATGCATTGCTCACTAGAGCCTGACAGGATATTTTTAATTCCGATAGCTGATTTCTGGCACCGGTGAAACAGGTAGCATTGTCAGAAAATATGTTGGTGGGTAAACCGCGTCTGGAGATGAATCTCCTCAACGATGCGATGAAGCCTCCGTCGTGAGGTCTTCACGAGTTCAAGATGATAGCCTTCGTGGCCAAACACACAAATAGGGCTACGTAAGCCTTTACTTCTTTCGCGCCTCGCCCGGATTTGTTTTTTATAAACACGGGACCCGCGTAATCTATCCCGGCAATTGCTGAAAGGGGGAGAGGTGTGACACGAGCTTCGGGTAGTGATCCCATCAAGTGTTCATTCATCTTAGGCTTGGCCCGGAAGCATATCACGCAATTGTGTATTACTTTACGTATTAGGTCTTTGGCTCTCACGATCCAAACTTATCCCGCAATGAGGCCAGTAACACCGAGTGTCCACAATGCAAGAGCCGCAAATGCTCTTGCTTCACGATTAGCAACGACAAAGGGTGACTAGCTGGTAACAAAAGGGGATTGTTTTTGATCAAAGCTTAGATTGGAGTTTTCTAGACGGCCGCCCACGCGCAGTAGGCCCTGATCGTCCAGAAATGGGTTTAGAGAAAGCAGCGCACTATTTTTCGGCAATGGCGCTTTTTTAGACAAAACCTGCTATTTCTCCGAAAAGACTTCCGCCTGTGCAATTTGATCAGGCGGCGAGTAGCGTCCTCCCAATTCGTCAATGGCTGGAGGTCCCGACCAGCGCGTTCGGTGCTTCTGTTTCCCGCGAGACGCAGGCAGTACGCGACTACGCGCTGTAATTTTGTAAAACTGGAATAGCGCCTGAAAAGTTCAAATTCTGGGACGCGATGGTGGAAGAGTGGCCACTACTGGGCGCGACTCTTGGGCTGCTAGCTCACCCGAATCAATTTTAACGGGCTGGGGTTTTAAGTCCGCCTGTGACAAAAACTCTGGCCCGTGCCACCACAAGCGCGAGTGGAGTAACTCCTGGGGTAACATTCCCCTGCTAATTATATCGGACGGGTTGCAATTTGTACGCACGTGAAACCATTCTTCCTATTGCTTAGTTCGTGAATCTCGGACACCCCGGTTCGCGACGAACGTCTTCCAATTACTCGCATCCTTATTTATCCAGTCGCAGAGTTATGGTGGAGTCCGACCAATAGTACACGCGGTCAAATTTAAATGCGGAGGAATCGAGTATAGTTTTAATCAAACGAGCCAACAGTAAGGCTGCGCAAAGCTCCAAACGAGGCAAGGATATTGTTTTTAATGGAGCGACCCTTGACTTAGCACAAAGCAAATTGGTGGTGACATTACCGCGCGCGTCAACGCAACGTATATACACGGCGCACCCATAGGCTACAGAACTCGCGTCCGCAAATCCGTGGAGATCTATCGAATTTATGTCATCGCAAATTACCCGTCTCGGAATTGCCAACGAGCCCAAAGAGCGTAATGAAGAATGGAGTTCGTCGTATCTGGAGCGCATCTCCATGGGCACCGTTTCGTCCCATGACAACTTCAACTGCCAAAGCCGTTGCACGAGAGTTTCAAAGTTAGAACGCTTGGAACCAAGTAGTCCCAAGGGATCGAATACTTGAGCCATACTAGAGAGTATAGCCCGCTTGGTAACTGATTTGCAACAGCTAGGGTTCACTCTGTAACTTAGCACGTCCCGCCGAGTATCCCAAAAAATGCCGAGAGTTTTCTCCGTGGCGTCTTCCGTCAAAGAAATGGGCTCCACGCTGCCGCGATCCACACCAATGGCGCTAGCTACTTCACTGTCGTTGGATGCCCACTTCGCAATTCAAACCCGTACCCCGACAAAGCGCTACTAATTTCGAATTGCGTTTTTATGGCTTCCGCCCTATTTTCAAACCAGTCAGTAGGTCATCTACATAAAAATCCCGGCTAATTCTTAATGAGGGCCTCTGGAAACGATGCTTCGATTTCCTGGGCGATTTGTATCAAGCACCTAGTTGCTAGGTACGAGGCTGATTTAGTACCGTAGGTGACCGTTAATAATTTGAAGCATTTTACCGGTGAGGTTTTGTCGTCACGCCATAAAATTAATTGGTATTGCGTCTGCGAGGGGTCCACGAGAATTTGCCTATACATTTTGGCGCAATCTGCTTTCAGCACGTACTTGAATTGCCTAAAGCGACAAAGAATTGCAAACAACGACTGCTGGACCACTGGGCCCTTATGTTGAAGGTCGTTAAGCGATACTCCGGAGGAGGACGCACAACTGCCGTCAAAAACAACGCGATGTTTGGTCGTTGAACTGTCCTCCTTTATGACTGGCAAATGTGGTAAATAAAACCGAGGATGAGGAAGGCTCGCTTCGTCGTCCACCTTGCTCAAGTGACCAAGCGACTCGTATTCTTTGAGAAATGCGGAATACGCGGTTTTCAACTCGGGATTTTTTGACAATTTGTTTTCTAATGAATAGAAACGCTTTAACGCTATACCGCGCGAGTCTCCCAGCGATGGAGCATCTTTCCTGAAAGGTATGCTCACGATGAACCTACGCGGCTCCGACGACGCCCGTTTCGTAGTCGATCGAAAATGGTCTTCGCAAAATTTGTCATCAGCAGAGAGTCGGCCTGATGAACCGTACGCCCCCTCGATTTCCCAAAATCTCTGAATGCCGTGCTCGATGCCGGCTACACTTAAATGAACTCTATTTGAAAGAATGAGCCCTCGATTTTCGACATTCATGTTTCCGCCTAAAACCCAACCAAAAAGAGTTTTTGATAAGAATGGCTTCTCTGGGCCCAATTTCACCTGTCCCTGACAGAGCACTTGCCAAAAGACATTCGCGCCTAATAAAAGATCAATCTTTCCCGGTGTATTACAATCTGAATCGGCTAGCACAATGTTTGGTGGGATCTTCAAATCCCTCAACGAGAAAGCAAGGGCCGGCAGAGGGTCCGTAATTTTGTCTAACACAACACAGCTCAAAATGTCCTCGTACTTCCCGTTGCGGGAGCGGATTCGAACGTTTGCCCTGAATTCAGCGTTCAGAGCCCTGGCACCAACACCCGACAGTGAGGTGATATTACCTCGTTTCTCAATTTTCAAATTTTGACACAAGTCGGCGCTAACTAAGTTAAGTTGGGATCCGGGGTCCAAAAGAGCTTTTGCCCGGGAAAATGACCCGGAGGATCCTTCTACGAATACGCTAACCGTGGACAATAAAACTTGCGCTGGCGCCGCGATTGCAGGACGGCTACAAGCTGCTGAAACGGATGCGACGGGTGTCTCGCTCGGGGCGACGGCCCCGACCTCCCGCGTGTCGCTGTTGGTTTCTGGCGGTCCAGGACGCGGCGTATTTTCGTGCGCGTCGCGCTTTGGACGCAAACACAGTAAAGTATGGTGCTTTTTTCTGCATACGCGACATCTCGACGATGTGCATTTTACCACGAAATGTCCGGGCTTGAGACAATTGTTGCATAGTTTCAAACGACGCGCCTCTTCGATACGAGCGTTAACCGACAATTTTGAAAAAGATTCGCAAGCGCTAATCGAATGATTACTATTTTTGCAAAAATCACAAGAGTGATTACCTTGCTCTCTGGCTACATGAGCGCGTGCATGACTTTTTTGCTCGGATCCCTGATTTCCCAAACTCGAACCTATTTTCGCAGCTTCCAGCGAACCTAATAAGTGACTTTTGCTTTCTAAAAAATCTAACAACTCTCGCAAAGTAGGAAATTGTCCGGCATGTTTGCATAATTCCCAGTCAGTCTGCATTGCTGAGCTGAGCTTCGAAACTATGATATGTATTAGTATGGTGTCGACTGTGGGTTCCCCGTACGCCTTTAAAATTTCCAAAATTCTAACTACACTATCGAGCAGCCTTTGAACAGACGAATGTGAATCCTTTTTTACGCTCTCTAAACTGAATAACGCATTTATGTTTGATTTTACTATCAGTTTCTTATTTTCAAAGCGCTTGACTAGGATGTCCCAAGCAATGGTATAGTTATCGTTGGTAACTTTTAACGACGAGATTGAACTAGCAGCTTCTCCCTTAAGGGAATAAATCAAATAGTAAAATTTCTGAACGTTGGTCAAATTAGCGTTGTTATGAATAAGCGACGTAAAGGAGTCATGAAATTGAACCCAATTCTCGAATTTCCCCGAAAATGAAGGCAAATCTAAGGGTGGTAATCTTAATCCAGCGAGCTCTCCTGAAGGGCCACTTTGCAAAGAATTTTGACCTAGATTCGGTTTTATACCCGGACTGATCTTATTTTTTGATAAGAATTCCTCGACTGTGCTACTAATCTCGCTAAAATGAGTCATAAAAGAGTCGAATTCATTGAAAAGTTCATCAAAGTGTTCAGCGTCGGCCTCCATTAGGCCCTCCATTGACTTCTCATACTCATCCAACAAATTTTGGAAACAACTAAACTCTTTTGACAAGCTGCCGACCTCGTGAGCCTTCACGGGGCTGGACGAGGAAATTCTATGAAATAGAGTTTCGAAACGATCTACTTTGGCTTTTATGAATTTGCAACGAGTGGTTAAAGCACGAGTTTCCGACATGACCGCTGATGCCGAACGAGTTTCCACCATGACTGACACAAGCAAAAAACAACACTAAACGAAGGTGTAATGGAAAAGGACTTACTTTTGATTTGAGAACGCAGTAACTTCTTGACGAACAGAAAACCAACCCGCTGCCGATCGCTGCCGCTTGACGTGGGACCTGGACTCGGTGTAAGCTCTCGATGGTTGAATTTCCTGGTGTTGGCGAAGCTTCTTGACGCTCTCCGACGAAATGATGTTGGAGCGATTGCATCCACCAGCTACTGGAAACTTGTACACTCGCGTTTTTTAGCTTCTTCCACATCCGGCTCGAAGGACCAATGTTTTTTGTACGATTAACTTGATAAGAGGCGTCCACGAATGGGGCCCCCAATTAATCCACTGCGAATTCCGGTTCAATGGGATTGCCGGGAACTGCCACTTAATAACCCTAACTTGGGTTCAGTTAGTTGTTGGAGTGAAACAAGACTTAACAAACACGAGTATATTGATTAACAACGATTACAAACGTCACTGATGGACCGATGGTATTTTACAAAAGCTTCAACTGTTGTGACACGCTTGGATTGGCCACGCGAAAATAGCGAATTGCGCGTAACCGTAACACAAAACAACCTGGAAACGTCTTTACCAGGGAGTTAGAACGACCGCAACCCAGCTCAAAGCATAGCTGAACTTGCTTCCTCGAGACTCTGAATCTAACTAACTCTGAATTTACAACTAGCCGAACTCGCAAATGCAAGGAGGGGCAAGCTCAAACACTATTGGATGAGGTGATCCTGCGTAGCCAATCGGAGCGTCGCACGTAGGAATAAATACTTATTCTAAAAATCTTAATGCTAAGCTCTCTCAATGAGGCAATTGAAAGAAATCCATAAACCCATGATTCCCAAATATGCTAAGTCGGCTTAAGTTCTATTAGAAAATGTATCCATCCGCTTAAAAGCCATTAAGGGAAGCTTACAAATTCCTTTCCAACATTAACGGAGGCAAACAAATACGGCAAGATGCAAATTTGACTTTACCACGACCTTTGAAAGAGATAGAACAGTTATGACTTGAATTACGTGATTAATTATAATCAAAAAGGTTTTGATGCACGCATCTGTGTGAATCAAACAATCATTCTTCGGGCTTCGGCTTTTAATAGAATTCTTCGGGTTCACTAAAGGTTCATACATACATGAATTACGAAAAATGTAAAATGTAAAAGCTCCAGAGCAGAAGAAAGTACCCAAAGAGTCAAAAAATATAATTCTAGAAAATTATATTTTTTTCAGAAAAATGTAGTTTCGTAATAATTTACATAACTTCAAGATGGATTTAAAAAAATTTATTTTATGGAATATAAAAAGTAATTTTGTTCTTTAATTCTTGATTTACAAAGGCCGAGAATTATGCTGTGTGTAACGGGTTAGCTAGATCCTTTACCGATAACGTTTATTTTTATGCTTAAACATAGCAGTCAAGTTCTATTTCTTATGTTTTATTATTAGATTCAATATTGTATTTTTTTAACCAAATGTTCGCAAAGTCGGTCCTGCGCTGGATGTGTATTGTAAATTTCGGTTTTCGTGATTGCAGCAAGAAACACACGCTGTACGCGGGATGCGGGGATTCTCAACTAGTGCAAATTTAATAAAGACGACGGCGATAATGGCTGTCGCACGTAACTGCAAGCTCCATTAAATTTCTCGAATAATAAGTATAGCACGCGAATTCGCCCAAGACGATATAACTTAATTCGAAGGGGTCTGGTAGGCAACGGTTGCTACAAACAGTGTTAAAGTGCAGCAAGCCAGCGTTTGTAAATTCCTAAAATGTATTTTCCGAGTGTACATGTAAGTAGTACACCAATTATGCTATATTTAAAAGCTCATTTAAAGCATCCGTTTTGAGAGACGCTAGCTCAACTGTCATTATACAGCAGCTAGTTCCAAGTAGAATGTTTTTATATCAGCATGATAACGTTGCGTTTTACTGCGACCTTTTTCAAAAGCGAAGGAATGTGTTTTATCAGCGAATAATGTGTGTAGCTTGTACGTGAATTTAAACAGTGCCGGACCCAAATAAGTATCAGCTTCAGGCAATTTTGACAGTGAGTTTTTGGTAGAGATATTTTGATATTTTCATTCTTTAAAAGACAATTATTTCAAGGTTCTCTTTGATGATGTTTTACGTTGTTCATGTATGTTTGCAACATGGCAACTAGTAGCCTTAAGCTATATCGCACGTAGATTGATTGAAAATTCAATTCTTTTCCTTTATTTCTTTTGTGTTTTTAAACTTATCTTTTTTGTTTCTTTTATGGGTTTTTATTTGTGTTTTGAACTCAATAGATAAGGTAAACAAATCGGCTATTCTTGTTAATTGTTTAAAGTTAGGTTTTAGTACGACCAACACTACAAGAAATAACCAGATTCCTGTTCTGGCAGATAGTGATTTTTTATAAGCCACTAACTATTAAGAGTTTTCACGTTTATTGAGCTAGCTAAGGGATAAAAAGGGCAAATAATTATTTAAATATTAAGACGTACGAAACGTCTTGTTCAAATTTAATGTATCTACGAAGAGGTAAAAAATGTCGTATTTCATATACTACTTAAAAAATATAAAATAATTTTTGGAATCACACCTTTATAGTGTAAAAAAAATATTTTATCCTGATCTTTTTTATTAATTTTATCACCCACTTTTCTTCCCCCAAAATTATTTTCTTCGGGTCAGCATCGATTCAATGTTGGTAACCCTACTTGCTCTATGTTTTGCTTCAATATTTGTTATCCATTCATTACTAGTTGCTGCTGCTTTTGCAATGCTCAGAGCGCTTGCTGTATTATACTTATATTACAATATTATAAACGTTCAGGTGATATTTGTTTCTGTAAGGTATATTCATGCGAAACCATGACCTACTCTATGAAAAAAGTATAAAAGTAGGTAGTTTCCATGTCAAATTCCATACAAAACAATTTTTGTGATTCATCGTAGTAATATAATTCGACCAAATGAGATTGACATAAGAAAATAAAAAGTTAACTGTCGCTAGGACAAACTATACGTAGTAGGAAAATATGCTACCATAGAACCAATTTATGCATTACTGCTTTCATATGTATATCTATTATACTAAAAATGAAATAGCAAAATAATACAGAATTTGCAGCTTTCTTTATATCTAGTGATTTACAGAAAATTATTCAATTAACAAGCTGGACGAGTTCTTCATAATAATATGCAGCTTTTTCCAAATTTAACCATAACTGAATATTACTGATTCTAAGACTCCATCGGTGAAGTGTTCAACGAAACAGAAGGGAAACAAATGAACACCAGGCTGTATGTATTATTTTAGTTATTTAATTAAAATAGTCGTATGGTTTGTATTTTTGCAGTTTTATAAATTGCACATTGGCCTTTATTCTATTTTGTCATGAGAAATAGTTAAAAAAAATGGCTAAGAGGATTTCCGAGAAATCTCACTTTTATTTTCAGTTACAAGAGGAAAACGTCGAGTAATGTTGTGTACAGTAGTCTGGCAAAATGAAGCTGTCAGAAAATTTATGTTTGCAACCGTATATTACATGAAAGTCGGAAAAGAGATGCCTTATTGACGAGATGGCATGTTAAGTATGGGGCCGCTTACGGTCGAGTATTTCAGCCGTCGAGTCTAGCTCTTGGGAAATCTAAAGCTCCCCGCTTCGCGTCGCGATTTAAACATTCCGTCGTACTAAAATCTACTGATTATGCGTTTAATACATAAATAACTATTATTACATAGTATGCAATAACAACATGCTTTTGACATATGGAAAGTGTCAAATTATAGCCTCCTTTAGGAAATGGTAGTCGAAAAAACCTATTATAGCTCACGCTTGGAAAATATTAATAGCCATAGGCTTAACAGGAAGATACTTTGAAAATTTCTAGCGAGGCGGAAATTTAATCTGTTTTAGTACGAGTAATTTTCTCTCACAATTAATTTAGAAATGTTGATTTAAAGTTTCTGCTTAGCTTCAATAAAGCATGCCTTATCTATTAATTACGCTTAGCGTCATTATAAGCAATTTTAAAATTGTAACAACTGTCTGTTTTTGTTTTATTGACTAGTATTAATTTTCCACATTTGTTTTTATGATTTGGTTTCCCTTGTGATAATTTCCGGTGCCCATTACGTAAAATTAGTTTTATTAAAACGGAAAAATAGTTTGACCTAATGATAACATGGGCACATTAAGAAAAGTAAAGTTATGGAATATACATATAAAATATTTGAGTTTAGAATCGAAATCTGTGTAAGTGCCTTAATAATGGCAAAAACAGCTTAAAATTATCATTGATAATAACGGAATTATACACAAAAACAAAAAAATATAGTATTAGTTAGTAGTAAAAATAAAACAGAACCAGGATATTAGTAATGGATTTGGAATGATGCATACTTCTTCTAATTTAAGGCTGCCGTTGAGGACAAAGACTAACCCATAATAATTGTTACTCCCTTTTTATTGTACTGCGTTGTGCTGCTACCTACAAATCTGTGGACAAACTACCCGTTTACCAAGATGAACATTTTCTACAGCAAATGTGCGACTTAACTAACGGTTCTGTTCTCTGCTCTGTTTATTTCAGTAGCAGGTGTCCCTAGATAAAGATGCTCGTCCATGTATTTCTTTCTGTCGTTCGCGTATAGAAATAATAATAATAATCTTTATTGAGAATACAAATATATTACATATATAAATGTATAACAAGAGAATAATTTTATATTATTTATAATGTTAAATTAAATTAAATTTAAAAACATATCGTTTTAGTTTTTACTGCCACGGACCCGCGTCGTGCCGAGTGCTGTATCAGCTGCTCCTTGCTATACGAACAAAAGCGTTCGCTCTCTCTATCGCTCTGTGTCACTCGATGGGATTTATCGGTTTTATCGGCCTGCACCTGAATTCCCTGTTCGCGGGCGAGTTCGTGTTTCATCCGGTCGTTTAGATTTTTGAAGTTTTCGGGCCTTGGGCCGGCTTGGTATTTTTAGATATGGTTTTAAACTCCCGTTTAGTTTGTTGGTCGACAACGCGATTTATTTTCTCGGGTACAGCTGTTTGTTATTCTGTTTTTCGTATGCGGTGTTCTTTTATCTATGCTTAAAATGCTTTTATTACATATTCTGCTTAAAAACGTTTTTTTCGAATTAATTTCTTATTTTTAAATTTTTTCTCACCGTGTCCGCTTAAAAAGCTGTTTGAATTGTGTTATTTTACGAATACCAACAATATTTTATGGTTCATGGCGGAAAAATGATAATAAAATATTCAGGGATTACATCCCGCCTGCATCAAGTTTAATTGGTTACACAGTGACACTGTCTACCTACCATAATTCAAATATTTTTTCTTGGCCAATAATTAACACAGAAGTAATTTTTATCCGGATATAGTTGCCTTTCTACGAAAACTGGGTTGCTAGGAAACTTGACCAAACAAACCGTCCATGATAAAATTAAGTGTCTGCAAGGACGAGTCATTATATCTGACGGTTTATGGAATCAAGTTTCCGACAGGAATTTCACATTTGAGTTTAAAACGGATAAAAATGGACTCCAGTTAATTTGGAAAGATAATTTAACGAGTTTCCTTTTTCTGTTTGATTAAGTACCATTGCTAGGATATTACATGAGTTGACAATAAAAATCAAATGGTCCATGAAAGGTTTATTACCAGATGCAAAGTTTACTCTAACTTGATCCGCTATTACAATGACACCACCAACCTGGGCGGATACGTAAGATTCAAGTTTTCTGTGCACAAATTTTTAAATTCCCGCCAATTGTTTCTTCAGCTACCCCTTGTACAACAATCTTGGTTTTGAAACGAAAGCACGTAGTAACATCTATCTTACAATGCCTGAACTATTTGTGCACTCTTCGTCGCCTGCGTTGATAGGTTATGTTAGTATTCTTACAAATCATTTTTCCTCCTGATGAAGCCCCTTACGAAAGTGGACGAAACGTTGAGTTCTTCGACCTCAACAATGACACGGTCAAATTCCGGAAGTCGTTTCTTACTTAATGACAATGGCCGTGAAAGCCTCCGAAATCATCTTAACTGATTTTCTATGGCTTACCGTTTACGTGATTTCCATGTATTGTCATATTATTTTGGATCCTCTGTACGTCGTTGCATCAATATTGTAAGTACAGAAACATCGAAAAAGATTAGAGTACAAAATCCGTGACATTTAAATGGTTTCGGGTAACTTCCTATAATATTTATTTATTTATTTAATCTTTAGTCCTTATACCGTTAGGTGTCGGACTTATATAAATTTTATAACACACTTACAGGTACTTTAAGTTACTTTAATTGAATTGGCTTTAGTTATACATTTATATCTAATATTGTTTCTCTTATATTGTCGGGCTTTCTTTCGTTGACCTTTTCCATTTCTTCCTATCTTGTGCTAATCTTCCTACTTCTTCCCATTTAATTCTTCTTTTTAGTGCAGCTTGTCGTGTTTGTTCTTCCCATCTTAGTCGTGGTCGTCCTACTTTATTTTTGCCTTGTGCCTTTACTTCGTACACTTGCTTCGTCACTCTGTGGTCTTCCATTCTGTGAATGTGTCCTAGCCAACCTAGCTGTCTCTCTTCTACTATTGTTGTTATTGGCTTTATATCTAGGTTTTTTATTACTGTCATATTTCTCACTCTATCTCTCCTCGTAATTCCTTCAATCTTTCTTAAAAATCGCATTTCTGTAGCTGTGATTCTTCCTTTGTCTCTGTCGGTGAAAGTCCATGATTCGCTCCCGTATATTAGCGCCGGTCTTACTACTTTTTTGTAGACTTCTGTTTTAATTTTTTTTGGAATTTCTCGTTTTCCTAGAAAGGTGTTTCTTAATGTGTTATAGATTTTCCCAGCTTTTCCTATTTTCTCATTTATTTCCGTATCGATCCTTCCGTTTTCTTCTATGTATGTTCCCAAGTATTTATAGCTTTTAACTTGTTCGAGCGGTTTTCCCTCTATTTCTATCTTATGTTTCTTTTCTTTTGTTGATATTATCATGGTTTTTGTTTTATCGATGTTTATTTCCATATTTATTTTTTCTAGTTCTTCTTTGTAGTTTGTTAGATTCCGTTGTAATTTTTCTTCTGACTCTGCTATCAGTAACATATCGTCTGCGAACATGAGTTCTTGTAATACTACTTTTTCCATTTTTCGGTATCCTATTTGAATGCTATTACTTCTTTTTTTACTTTTCTTAATGGCTTCGTCTATGATTACAGAAAATAGCAGTGGACTTAACACACATCCTTGTTTTAGTCCTATCTTCGTCTCGAATTCTGTAGATTCATTGTTGAGAGTTCTTACTTTATTTCTGTTGTCTTTGTATAGTATTTTAATAATATTTATCATATCTCTTCCTACTCCTCTTCTTTCCAAACTTTCCCACACGTTTTTCCTTTTCACTTTGTCGAAAGCCTTTCTCAGGTCGATATAACAGATATGCAGTTCCTTCCCTTTCATGAGTAGTTTTTCTGTCAGTTGTCTCAATACGAATATAAGGTCCTGAGTGCTTCTGTTTCTTCTAAATCCATGTTGTGATTCCTCTAATGTTGGTTCTAGGTGTTCTCTCAATCTTTTCTCTATTATTCTTGTGAAGATTTTGCCTGGTATGCTTGTTAATGTTATGCCTCTGTAGTTCGAACATGTTTTCATATCGCCTTTTTTATGTACTGGCAGAATTAATCCTACTTTCCAGTCATTTGGTATTTCTTTTTTTCTCATGATGTCATTGAGTAGGTCCCGTAATTTTTCTTTTCCACTGTTTTCCATATATTTTACCATTTCTGCTGTGATGTCATCTTGTCCTGGAGCCTTTCCTAATTTCAACTTATTTATGGCTAGTGTAACTTCTTCCAGTGTTATTGGTTGTATATTTGTTTCTTCATTATGTTCTACTTGTTCTTCTTTGTTGTTTTCTTCTTCCAATTCTCCTTCTTCCTTTAACTCTGTTAGTTCTTCGAAATATTCTCTCCATCTTCTCATTATATCTTTCTCATCTGTTAATACGTTTCCACTTTTGTCTTTTATATTCATTTGTCTTGGTGTTTTTTTCTTCTTTAGTTGTTTTAATGTGCTGTAGAATAACTTTTGGTTTTCTGCATAATTTTCTTTCATCTTGTGTCCGAATTCTTCCCACGACTGCTGTTTTGCATTTTTGATTGTTTGTTTGACTTCATTTCTAGCATATTTATATATATTATAATCTTCTTCTTTTCCTGTTTGTATATATCTTTTCCATTTCATTTTCTTATTCTTTACTTGGCTCTGTATATATGGTGACCACCATCTACTTTTTTTTGCAGCTGTGTTTGAAATTCTTGACACTCCACAGCTTGCTTTTGCTGCTTCGAGAATGTTTTCTTTAAATTGTTGCCATTTGATTTCTATTCCTGTCTCATGATTTGATTCCTGTTCGAACTGTTTCTTTAGGTTGTCTTGGTATATTGATCTGGTTTCTGTGTTCTTCAATTTATAACTTTTAATTTTTACTGTGATCTTCTTTTTCCTTTTATCGTATTTTATGCTGTTGTTGGTAAATATTTCCATCTGTACTAGGTAGTGATCACTTCCTATTTCTGCTTGTCGTTTAACTTTTACATCTTTTATTCTTTTCCAGTTTTCTGTGTTCACTAAAAAGTAGTCGATAATTGATCTTTCGTTTCTTGATTTTACCTCCCTCGTGTATTTATGTGTGTCTTTATGTTTGAATTTTGTATTTGTTATGATAAGGTCATTTCCTATGCACAGTTCTATTAATCTGTTCCCGTTGTCATTTTTAACTCTTTCTCCGTATATTCCCATATATTTTTCTTTGTTTCTGTTTTCATTTCCTACTCTTCCGTTCATATCTCCCATCACCACAATATTTTCTTCTCCGCTATCTATTTCTGTTTGCAGTGTCTCGAAGAACTTGTCTTTTTCCTCTTTCTTTGCGTTGTCGTTTGGTGCATATGCTATAATTACATTCCAATTACTATTCTCGTCCAGTTTTATTTCGAGTGCTAGTAATCTTTCGTTTATGTATTTTTCTTTTGATATATTTTTCGTGTTTTCTGGTTTCACTATTAATCCTACTCCTTCAGCTCCTCTCTGTTGTGTTTCTACACCTGACCAGTATAGCCAGTAACCATCCTTCAATTCTTCTATGCCCCTTCCTTTCTTCTTTATTTCGGTTATTCCTAGATAATCCAATTTTTGTAGTTTCATTTCTTCGACTATTTCTTCTTCTTTCCCATTTATGCTTCTCACGTTCCATATCCCAATTTTCACAGTGGTCCTCTTTTTGTCCTTTTTCCCTTTTGTTTTTGTTTTTAATCTGTTTGCCTTCGTTTGCCTATTCATTGCTTGGGTCGTTCCTAATCTCAGTTCCTCTCTTTTTGTATTATTTAGTTTTTTGGCGGGGCTTCTATGATCCCTTGTTTGGCGGAATCCCAAACGTATCTTTTTCCATCTATTGTTATTGCCTGGTATCCCACTCTCGTTTTTCTACCCTTTCCGTTTTCCTCTCTTGCTATATTCCGTATTTCCTTCTGGATTCTCCTTTCTTCATATGTTTGGTCGTTTTCAATGTAGATTCTGGTTCCCTTCAGTATTCCTTTTTTTTCCAATATCTCCTTTTTATCTTTCCAAGAGCTCATTTCCACGCATATCATTTGGTTGTTTTCCTTATTTTTAATGGAGTAACCGCTTTTTACTTCCACCTCTGTTTCGAGTTTTTGTCTTAATAGTTGTTCTACTCCCTCTTTTATCCTACGTTGTTCTATGTTCACTCCTTTTATTATTAAATTGTTCTTACGTTTTTCTCGTTCCTGTTTTTCTAATTTGTCCTCCAGTTTACTTATTTTATTTTCCAGTGTCTCTCTTTCCCTCTTCCATTGTTCTGCCTGTTTTTCCCATAATGTCTTTGTTTTTTGGAATTCGTCCTTTAGTTTTGCAAATTCTTCTTTCGATTCCTCATGTTTTTTGTTAAATTCGTGTTTTAATTCTTCTTTTAGCTCGTCTAGTTTCTTTATAATTATTTCCATCTCTGTTGTTATTTTCTGTTGGCTGTTTCTTGCACTTTCGGAGTTTACTTTTTGTTTATCTTTTGTTGGTGTTCTTATTGTTTTCGTGGGTTGCCGGCACTTTATTATTAAACACTTGTCCTAAATTGTAATTTCGCGTTCTCTCGGCGGTCGTTGACGACTTCGCTATTTTCCCGTTTGTCACGCGCGCGCCTTGTAAATACACCTCCTCGCGCCGGCTTTGCTTTCTAATATCTTGTACGCCGCTTGCCGGTGGCGCGCCGCGCGATGCGGTATTATCGCTAATGTTTTCCTTGAATGCGCGCAGCCGATTTTCGCCTTAACCTCTTTATTATTGCACTTACAGTTTTGTTTCTAGTCCGCTTAATTTCTTCTACGCACCCACTACAACTATTTCAATGTACTTTAATTTTGTTCTTCTGTCACGTCAGTATTATTTCACTATTCGTATTCCTATAATATGAATAGGTTTATTCTTTAATATGTGGCAAGCCACTGCTACTTCTCAGATGTAGTTTTGTAAACGTGTTTCCCAATAGTGTTAAATGGGTTGCCTATATTACGTGATTACGTGTCTTCAATTTTTTTGGATGCCACAGTATAATACACAAAAAAGAATAATACTAACAGAATTCCTAAATACAAAATCACTTTAGTGATGACCAAACAACACGTTTTAAACACCGACTTAAATTATTCAAATGGATAAGACAATAACGTTTCATTATAGACGATTTGTTACCATTAAATCGTAAAAAACATATTATGTATCATCGATTTTAGGATTGTCGCCAAAGTTAGAATTAGAAATGTATCGTTATGCATGTCAAGCATTTTAAAACTGTACCACGCTTGTATAGGTTTTATGAATAACCTTTGAAATTATAATGCATTTTTGATTGCCGTTTATGGTTGTGTAATTTGTTTATATGTAGCGTATTTTCTTGACAAATAATTGAAAAATGTAAACAACAAAAAGTAGTTTTTGCAACATTTTGATCGGTATTTGTACTTGAGAACGATAAAAACTCAGGAGTGTTAACATTGCAAATGCATGCAATTCATTCGCCAATGTGCATTAATAAACAAGAGTTGATAGTATAAAAAATACTTAACAATAACCAGACGCGAATTACGTGATCTATTTTGCTGTGCTTTTATAGATAGGACTGCATCCGCTTGATTAGATATAATATTGCATACAGACTGTTATCTTTCATTTATAAGCCCCTGTGGGAATAATTTAGTCAGTAGTAGCTTGCACCTGTATCGAATGCTGTAACTCTGCTCCGTATTTTCTGTAATAAAAAGTATAACTTTTTAAAAACAGTTTTCTTCGTAAAGAAAAGTTAAATGGCGCAGTCTTTCGGATAGACAAAAGGGCTTTACAAGATTTTCGAAAATTAAAATCAAGTAATTGCTCTTTGAATATCAATTCTTAATTGTCTACAACCCGATCCTTCGTTCATCTGGAACTACAAGCCGTTCCTCCAACTGCATACGCACCGCCGAGGCCGAGCCACGGGGACAAGCATCGCCCCAGGTGAATAGCATCGCTGGTTGCAGTTTCCTGGTTATTGGAACCAAATCAATCCATCGAGGATACCTTGATCATTGGGATCACCGGGCTAATCGCAGCCGCCCTCGACATGAGGATAGAGTAAGAAAATTTAAATATTTAAACTAAAAACTTAAACGTCTACTAACAGTAATTAATTTTAATTTAAGTGCATTTACCAAACCAGTTACTTGATCGCCTTGATATTGATAGACAATATAAGCCGATCGATCGACTGTTTGTTAATCATTGCAATTTAGTTATAAGTTCACGTTGCTCTTGGTAAGCGTGACCCGCTAGCGTATCGATTATCGATACTCAATATCTAGCGATACTCTGGAGCAATGGGTAGGACCCTTGGATAGGCCCCTACTAACATAACTCGAATTTAAAAATTAGTGAAAGTGATCGCTCATGATAGACACGGACACGTCGTCCGATAGTGAAAACGAGCACGACCGAAACACAAATTTATCGACATTTATCGGAAAAATTTCCTTACGCCCACCTCGTTTAACACTAGGTCAAATGGCGAATGAACAAGGCTTTGTACCACCCTTACAAGCTCCTGTTGTGCAGCAACAGCAGCAGCAACAACAACAACCGCCTTTTGCTGGCTACCCCGCTGGTTTTCACACCAGTTTATTAAATGAAATTCCCACGTACAACGGAAACCCTGCTGAACTCGCCGAGTACATTAGGGCCGTTGAGGATATTATTAATCAATTTTGGCAACGACAGGATCAAAATGCTTACATAAATAAACTTTTACTTTCATCAGCGCGAAATAGACTAAAGGGTGCCGCTTTAGAAGTCGTCACCGGACAAATTTATAATAGTTGGGAATCGTTAAAATTAACTTTAATAAATAATTTCGGAGACCAACGATCTGAGCTTAACATTAGAATCGATTTAACCAGAATGAGACAAATGGCAAAAGAATCCCCTATTGAGTTTTACAATAGAATCAGATCTCTATTAGCTATTCTTAACTCTAAAATTTCACTAGGAAACGAACAACAAGTAATAAAAGATTACAAGACCCAAGACGCAAAAGACTTAGCACTCAAAACATACTTAGGAGGACTAATGGAACCCCTTGGTAGCTTTCTGCGTAGCAGAGCACCTAACACCCTTGAATTAGCTTTGGCGTATATAAAAGACGAATTAGACGTCCGATATTTCCAAAATTCTAATCATAATAGTTACCAACATAAACCTGTCATTAATGGCTTATATTCAGTTCAGGCAAAAAATCCTAACAAATTACATCCTAATTTCCAAAATCGCCCTCAAACTCACAATGCAGCATATATAGGAAGCCGTATTGCCCCTCAGTTTAGGCAAACTTTCAATCCAACTTACCCGTCTAATTTTAATCAGCCACCTCAGCAATTCCCAGTCGCCCAATCTAAATTTGCAAAATCCAATCAAAATGTCTTTGCTCCAAAAAGGAATTATCAACCCCAAAATCGTCCAGAGCCGATGCAAACAAGCACCATTCAAAAAAGACCGGCTTCTCATCAGGCCCAACGCCCTAATCCACCTATGAGACCTTTTAATCATACTTTCAATCAAATTTCAAATCAGCCTAATTACATCAGACAAAGTTCACAACCACGCAACTTTTATTCAGAAGAGCTGTATTCAACAGACCTCCAAGAACCAAATACACAAGAAAACCCGGAATTTAACAATTACGAACCGGAAGTTATGTACCCAGAATATTACCAAAATGAGCACGAAATGCCCACATATTTCGAAAATGACAATCCCGAATGCTATGACGATGCAAATTTTCAAATAGATGCCTCGGAAAACAATTAGAATCTTTTTCTATAAATCCCAAATCTTCATTACCTTTTATAATAATACCCCAAACTAACGAAAAACTTTTGATCGATACTGGCAGTTCCAGAACCATTCTTTCACCCGAATTTGTACAAAAACATTTTCCCGAATCTATTTATGAACATTCATTTGAAATAATAACATCTCATGGTACAACACACCATAACCAAGTAGCCGAAATTCCCATACCCAGCTTATTTAAAGAAGAGGGAAATCATTTAGTTTATTTATTCAATTTTCACCCAGAATATGTTGGTTTAATCGGATCAGACCTTCTTGCAGATCTACCTGCAAATGTCGATTACCGTTGGAACCATATCCAAACGGAAAAAACCACAGTACCTTTCTTTTATAACGAGTCCCGAGTAAAGCAGGAAATACAAAAAAGAAATCAATGTAACTTTTCCAAAATTAATCAACACACACTAACTTGCATTCATGTGCCACCTAGGACAGAACAAACCGTCAAATTACCCGCAGTAGGTACAAATGGAAACAAAATTTCACCTAAACTAAATTTTACACAACATTTGGCTATGCCATCAGCTATAGTTCGATTACATAACAATTGGTTTTACACTACTGTAATTAATACTTCTGATGAAGAACAAACATTAACCATCAACAATCCACTATATTTAACCGACTACGTTGACAACCAAAATATCGATCAGGTTCAAATTAACAACCATAATACTACCAATCAACCGTCACATAATAATCGTACAAAAAATTTATTGCTACAAAACTTAGAAAATAACCTACGAACGGAACATTTAAATCCCGAAGAAAGATCTTTGCTAACAAATTTATGTCTTGAATTCAAAGAAATTTTCTATCATCCGGAAATTCCTTTATCAGCTACAAACCTCGTAAAACACCGAATTAGGACAAAAACCGAAATTCCTATTTTTACTAAAACATATAGGTACCCCCATGTACATCGTCCAGAAGTCAAAAGGCAGATAGAAAAAATGTTACAAGACGAAATAATCGAACCATCCGAGAGTCCATACAATTTTCCTATATGGATCGTTCCTAAGAAGCTCGATGCTTCCAATAAACAAAAATGGCGCATAGTAATCGACTATCGCAAATTAAACGAAAACACCATCGAGGACAAATTTCCATTACCCAACATCGAAACAGTACTAGATCACTTAGGTCGTGCTAACTATTTTTCCACCCTAGATTTAGCCTCGGGCTTCCATCAAATAGAAATTGAAAATGAGGACAGGGAGAAAACGGCGTTTTCCACAGAGGAAGGCCATTACCAGTTTAAAAGGCTAGCTTTTGGGCTCAAAAATAGCCCAGCCTGCTTTCAAAGAATGATTAACACAGCTCTCAAAGGTTTAACCCCTATACAATGCCTCGTCTACTTGGATGACGTCATTGTTTACTCGTCTTCCTTACATGAACACATTTCCCGACTAAAAAACATATTTCAACGATGTCGCACCACCAATCTCAAGATTCAATTAGATAAGTCCGAATTTCTACACAAATCCGTAAAATACCTAGGACATGTCATAACATCTGAAGGAATCCGACCGGATCCCTCAAAAATTCATGCAATAAAAAACTTTCCTATACCCAAGTCGAAAACAGAAATCAAGAGTTATTTAGGACTATTAGGATATTACCGTAAATTTATCAAAGATTTTGCTAAACTAACTAAACCCCTAACTCAATGCTTAAAAAATAATAATCTCGTCCAACACACCCCGGACTTTGTAAACGCTTTCAATCACACCAAAAATATTCTTATTAACGAACCAATATTACAATACCCTGACTTTACCCAGACCTTTGAACTTACTACAGACGCTTCGAAAATCGCTTTAGGAGCCGTATTATCCCAAAACCAAAAACCAGTTTGTTACGCTTCAAGAACGCTCAATGAAACCGAGCAAAAGTACTCCACGATAGAACGGGAATTGTTAGCTATCGTTTGGGCTACCAAACAGTTTCGCCCCTACTTATACGGAACTAAATTCATCTTGTACACTGACCACAGGCCCTTAGTTTGGCTGAGAAACCTCAAAGAGCCGAATTCAAAATTGACCAGATGGTCGTTAAAATTGGAAGAATTTAATTTCGAAATTAAATATCTCCCGGGAAAAACCAACAAAGTGGCAGACGCTCTCTCTCGTATTCAACTACATCCCCTAACTGTCTCAGAAGATGTCATTAACGACATAGACGACATCTTACAGACCACCGAAAGAATTAATACTCCCGAACTTAACATTGACAATTGTAGCATGATTCCTAATAGACCTGATACACCAAATCTTACTGACTTATTCGATATTCCAACTGTTAACCCGATTACCACCACCAACGAAAATCCAACACCGCAAATTGCACACAACCCCGATGATGTAGAATCAGACGACAACACAATGCACACGCAAGAAGATTCAACACCCGCAATACCCATTTGCGAAAAACCTCTCCAATGCTTTCCCAATCAAATTGAATTCATACAAACACCACTACCTAAACAAATAAAATCCACAAGTATCGATGGAAATCGAGTAATACAAATTTACCTAAATCAGTCTAATCAAAACGAAAAATTTCACGAACTGTTAATCGAACAGTGCCTACCTAAAGTCAGTTACCACTGCTTCTTTCCCACTGACTCTTTATACAACGATTTTTCTCATTTCATTATTTCTGTATCTAACGAAAATACCCCTAAATTTTATAAATGCCTAACTCAAGTTACATACATAACAGATAAAAACGAGAGAATTAACCAAATTCAAAATTACCACCAAGGAAAAACTAATCATCGAGGAATCCCTGAAACTGTAGAACATTTAAAAAGAAAATTTTATTGGAAAGGGATTAACAGCGACGTCAAAACCTATATAGACTCTTGTGAAATATGCAAACAATGCAAATACAATAGACACCCGATTAAACAACCTCTTAATTTAACACCCACCTGTAACAGACCGTTCCATACTATGCATATGGACGTATTTCAAGTTAACGGACGAAAATATCTTACATTAATAGATGCATTTTCGAAGTTCGCACAAGCATACTTTTTAGTGTCGAGTAACATTATAGACATCACAGACAGATTGTTTTATTTCATAACGACCTATACGACACCAAATGTTTTAGTTGTCGACGGAGAATTTAATAAACAACCTTTCAAACATTTCCTAGAATTACACAAAATCAAAATACACGTAACAACCCCCTACAACCATCAATCAAACTCAATAGTAGAAAGGCTACACTCTACCCTACTAGAACACTATAGATTACTTGAAAACACCCCAGAAGAAAGAAAAATCCATTATTGCATTTTGGCCTACAATCACTCTATTCACTCTAATTTAAAATATACCCCCTACGAAATCCTATTTGGTCATACTGATAGCCGAAACCCTTTTGAACTCGAATACGATAAACAATTTTTCGAAAATTACGTTATTGACCATCGAGAAAAAATGAAATACTTTTATAATAACCTTCAAAACGAACAACGTCAAACAAAAGAAAACCGTACTGCTAAAATCAACCAATCTCGTAAATCAAAAACTTTTAAAATAGGTGACCAAGTATATGTTAAAACAAATGCCCGAAATAAGAAAAAACCACGCTTCATGGGACCTTACGTAGTCGAAAAGGCCCATGAACATGACACATACGATTTGCGAAACATACCCACAAACACATTAATAAAAAGGCATGCTAACGACTTGATGCCCTTTTCAGGACGACCACCCTCATCGTCCTCACCTGGACCTTCGTCCACTGCGACGTAACGATCCACCCACTGAACGACAACCCCGGACTTTACCCTTTTGTCAAAGGAAAAGCCCTCTTAAAAGAAAGCACATGGACCTTAATAAAAATCTTGGATTATTCTCCCTTGCTGCACAATTACGAATCATTCAAAACAAATTTGTTTAATACCATATCTTTGTTAAACAATAAAGATTATCAAATCCCACGTTTTAATGTAACAATGGACGTTCATATTAATTACAATAACCAACTAATGTTAATACAACAATATTTAGGTAAAGCTGATCGACTAGTAGATCAATTATTTCCTGGAATCTATATAAAACATAGATCTAAAAGAGGACTGATAGATGGGCTTGGTAACGTAGTAAAATTTCTCACGGGAAACCTTAATGCCGACGACGGTAGACGATATGACGAGCTAATAGACAAATTAACTAAATCCACTGACACACAAAAAATCATTTTGCAAGAACAAGCGCATATATTAAACGATACAATTAATACTTTTGCCACCAATATTAAAAATCTGGCCGACAACCAAAATCTTCTAAATGAAAATTTGAATAAACTCATTCTCGATACCAAACTAGAAATTGACGAAATTTTAGGAACCCTCTCTACTTTTGCTATCCTGGATCAATCAATCCAATCGTTGCAACTATTTATTTCAACATGTACTGACCTCGAGACTTCACTAACATTTGCTCAAACACACCAGTTACATTTATTTTTGATCGATAATGATGATCTGCTATCTGCTCTAGGACAAATTTCTAAAACCCTACAAAATTTACAGACAACCGCTAAGAGAGTTCTAGATATTCCTTATCCCGTCACTCATGAAAATCTACATTTATATGAATCATTAATCCAAATTAAAGCTTATCAAAAAGATACCACTTTTACCTTTTTATATGAGGTTCCCTTGATAAAACCACATTTCGAGTACCAATACATACAATTGATTCCATTTCCTGCATTCAATACCAATTATTTTCAAATGATCATACCTACTTACAACACCATTCTTTTCAATACAGAATTTAGCACCCCTGTTAATAAGGATCGCTGTATAGAAGTCACTCCTTCTCATTATTTTTGCCTTCAAAACGACCACTTTCTAATACCAAATTCAAAACTGTGCGAGACACAATTATTAACACTTAAAGATGATCAAACATGCCAACCTCTTATATTTCATTTACACTCCACAAAGATAGTAAAAATAAATCGATCAACTTGGATCGTTAGCTCTCCTAACAAAACTATCATTGATATAAAATGCATCGATTCCCTAAATAGAAAACTCATTACCGGATCAATTGTGTTACATGTCACAAAAGGTTGCTCAGCTCTGATAAATCAAAACGAACTGTTGACTACTTTTGAATCGTCTCCCAATGAGGAAAAACAAATTGAATTAATGTCTATTGGAAAACTACGATCAAATCCTTCATATAAACCTGAAATAGCCAAAATTGACTTGTCACCAGTTAATGTCCACAATCTTGTTCAGAACCAAGCAAAATTAACTAAAGAAATTTCAACACTTGAAAATCTAGACTCTATTAAATACGAATATTTAAGTTTTAGCTCCCTAATTATTGTTATTGTAATGGTAATTATTGTAATATGCATAACTCTTTACTTTTATTATAAACGTGTATCAATTATGAATAACCTATGTAAATTAGCAATACCTCCGAATCGAGAAGTTGAAAATATAAATTCTAACTCAATACCCTTGGTCCAGTGCACGCCAACTTAGATTAAGCTATATATGTAATCACAAAAAATTATTGTTATCATTTTATTGTGAACGTAATGCCTAACATCCGTTAGTTGAACTTATTAATTAATTTCGCAGACTTGTCTGAATATAATCTCCTATTATATTCATCGCTAGGGATGGAGGAATTACGTGATCTATTTTGCTGTGCTTTTATAGATAGGACTGCATCCGCTTGATTAGATATAATATTGCATACAGACTGTTATCTTTCATTTATAAGCCCCTGTGGGAATAATTTAGTCAGTAGTAGCTTGCACCTGTATCGAATGCTGTAACTCTGCTCCGTATTTTCTGTAATAAAAAGTATAACTTTTTAAAAACAGTTTTCTTCGTAAAGAAAAGTTAAATCGCGGTATTTAAATAAACATTGTCATGATTTCCACTAACAAAACGCAAAAATCACTCAAGGACATTAATAAAACGTCGTTAAGCAATTTTAATCAACCTTACAAACAAAATATAACTTACATTGCTCGAACTGTTCACCGTCACTTGCAAACGAGATTAAAAGAAAACAGTGTGTGCTTGTAATTTATAAGCGCTTTAACTTACTTTTCGGTTCAACAAGGTACTCAATGCCAGTACACTCGGTGATAAGTTAATCACTTGATATATTCAAATTTTTTACGGTCTAACTTACGTTAGAAGCTCGATTTGGATGCACTGAATAAATTACACCAATTCCACTACAAGTCCACTTAATTTGCTGCATTAAAATGGGAGAATAGCTCGGACGGTGGAGGAGACAACACGTTACTGTTATATGTAATGTCACGAGACAGGAACAAAACTTCAAACAAACTTTGGAGAAATTGAAGCTATTATTTAGAGTATGTCCATTGTAATTGACGCTACTGGCGCTCTTGTATCATGCAATGTTTTGCCAACATAAGTTGTTTCTGAGGGTTAATTAATGACTCACGCGTACACGACATTAGGAAATTAAATTGGATTTAATAACAACTAAAATCCTGTTATCCGTTTCCAGAGTGAATGTAATGTAGGTACCTACTGTATGATGAAGATAGAGAACATCGCATCGGTAACAGATTATTTATGCATAATGCTTGATTTTGGGGTCAGCCCAGTTTTGTATAACCTAAAGCTTGTTTTGACAAGTTTTTAACAATTATAGGAATTTGGCATATGGAGTCTACTGGATGTAGTTTATATGCTTTATATTGTTTACTGAACCATAGCGGAGAAAACTGCGTCATGTTCAGAGTGACCCTAGTGATCAAGAAAATAAAAAATGGAATAATCCACTTCTAACTAATAAGCTTGAGGATATACTTTTTAGAAATTCGCCAGTGGTAAACTGTCTTGCCCGCGCGAAAGAGAACGTAGAAGACGAAAAACAAAGTTTCTATAGTAAACTAGAAGAAGTGTATGATAGAATATCCGCATATGACATGAAAATTGTACTTGGGCATGCCAATGCTAAAATACAAAAAGAAGTGGCACACATATAATTCTTTTACTCGTACTTCTTCTATAAGAATATGCATAAGTAACATGCAAAGCATGAGGAGGAGACTACATAAATCAGATGCATTGCGTATTAATCGAAGCGCACCTTCTTCAAATATGAAGGACGTGAGAAATTACAGAAGAGCCAATATAGACTCGAATCATTACTTAGTAGAAGTAATAATAAAACAGAATAATATCATCCAAATAGCAATAACGAAGAACACATTAAATAGATATGTACGCTGAAATTGAATGAAGAAATTATAAAAGCGAGACTCGCGCACTATCCCAGGACTAAGACATTACAAATGAAAGCTGGACAACGATATAGGCAGAGAGTGGAAAAAGAGATACTACTAGGAAAAACAAACACTAATAGTAGATGTACGGTATGATAATGAATATCCAAGCTAAAGACAAAATGATCAATACAACACAAGAGCTAGCAGAGAAGTATATGTAAGGGAGAGGCAAGCAGCGTACAGAATCACGAGACACAAGAAACGAAAACAATAATTTCAAGTGCATGGAAGACACAGTTCGAAAATCTGCTAAACGAAGAAGAAATCCATGATGAGGACGGATGTGAGCGCGAAAACATGCGTATGCCACCACCAACACTGAATGAAGTCTAGTTGGAAATGAAGTTACGTGTACCGTACCACACCCATGCCTATTGATAACGTTCTTCGTTCTACCCTCCTTGGGGATTTAACATCGTCCAGACCCACTCGTCATGGTGCAGTCGCTTGGGCATAGCCTGCAGCTCCGTTGGACATCATCACCGTAGCCAGCTGAACCTCTACAGGGTACTGTGTCCTTTTGTAGTAATTTTAAAACGCACATCGTGAAGTGTCGCCATTTTGCGTAGCGTTGCTGTTAATTTGAAATTAAGCATTTGAACTGTTGTTGATTGTTCGTAAGTCAATTTGAGTATTTACCGCCAATTTTTAATGTTTGTACTTAGCATAATGCTGTGGGATTCAAGTAATTACCGTCGTTGAGTCAGATTTGATTGTTTACCTTCAAGATTTATTGTTTGTAAGTAGTTTTTGACGTAATTAAAGTTGTTGCCGTTGTTTTTGGAGTCGGTTAGATCATTTGCTGTAAAGTTTACCTTTTGTGTTTAGATTAAACGCTGCGCATTTAATAACACTAATCTTTATCGAGTATTTCATTTAATGTTAATTCTTCACATACATATTTCTACGTTAATATAGTTCATTTTTAATGAGTTCTGCTTTTCTTTAGTACATTTATGACGTTTGCATGTGTGTTTTCTTTGTAAAGGAGTTCAGACAGCTGTAAGAAAATGTAAATAAGGTAAGTCCGACGCAGCTGTACGTGGACCGTCGCTCAAGCACTGCCAAGATTAGATCAGAAAGGTTGGGCCATCGCTTCCACTTTCTTGACGAGCTCACCTGTTTTTTCCGATTTAGTAAAGTGGTGGCATCTGACATTTAACAGCTTTATTTCATTTACCGGGTCGTTGCCCTCATTAAGGTCGCAATGAACCCCCCTTCTCCTTCTGAATGTTAGTCGGCAAATTTTGTTACAGCCCATCGTAACGTAGTTGGGGCAATGGATCCGAGAACTTTCCGATGTGTGTCGTTTTATCGGGTAACTGACGGTTGAGTGTTTTGAATGTCAAGTTCATGTCGTAACGACCTTTTCGTGTTGTAACAACCCCTCTTCTGCGTCGTAATATTTTCAAGTCGCTTACGACAAAGTAAACAGGTGGATAAAATAAGTTTTGAAAATAGAAATACGGATGGGGCCATAATTATATATAACAAGAATGAGATAACATGAATAACAAAATAGAATGCTTGAGTAAGAAAGAGATGGCCATACGAAAAAATTATTTTAGTAGGCATGTTTAGTTGACAAATGTCATAATTAAATTAAGCGTCAAGCCTTCTGGAATATTTGGTACTAGTTCATCTCTTTCTTACTCACGCAATACTAGTTATTTTTTTTGTTCATGTTATCCCATTGCTGTTATACGGATGGGGCCATAATTATATATAACAGCAATGAGATAACATGAACAACAAAATAAAACGCTTGTGCAAGAAAGAGATGACCATACAAAAAATTATTTTAGTAGGCATATTTAGTTGACTTATGTCATAATTAGAATGAGCGTCAGGGCTACTAGAATATTTGCTATTATGTTTATCTCTTTCTTACTCAAGCAATTCGTGTTATTTTCTTGTTCATGTTATCTCATTGCTGTTATATATAATTGTGGCCCCATCGGTATATAATTGTGGCCCCATCGTTATAGGTACTATTATTTACAACGACTGTTCAAAACATATTGAAGCTTAATAACGTTAAATTAAGTGACTGCAATGGTGATATACTGTATGTTTTGCTGCTTTCTTGCTTCGCAGTTTCAATTATTAGCGTTTCTCAATCTACTCTTAATCACTGCTATTTTATAATTATTTATCTACGACTAATAAATAATACATACATTACATATGCAGTTTTTACTATATAATGCCATATATTAATCCCAAAAAGAATAATAACGAGGGATTAATGGTCATTATTCCCTCTTATGCCCCAATCACAAAATTTCTCAAATTAAATAATACCATGGAAACAAAATACACGAACTTTAAAGTGTCAAAAACAGTTGTGTTGAAATTTATTTACGACTGTCAAATAAAACGCGTAGTGATTGCGTATTTGTATTGAGATGGATAAAAATGAAGAGTCTATTACTTGTACCGGGTGGCCAATTAAGAAGGACACTCGGCCCTATCTCGAAAAATAATTGTCGTAAAGACTTGGGGTAAAAACATTTATGACTAAAGCGGCCAAGAGAAAATGCTGGAAATTATTTTTAAGTTTCTAGAATAGCCGCCAGGGGGCGTAATCGCATTATTGAATTTTAAATCCCGTTTCTTGAGAAATATTCTTATATTACAGATAGCTAAACTGGACACCGTTTTAAAGCTGAGATAAATTCGATTCTTTTTCGTCAAATGCTTTTTGCTCTATCTCTTAAGGGAAAGTAGTGGAGGGTATCCGAACATTTTCGGAAATAAATGTCAATAACTTCAAAATGGCTGAACGGATTTTGTCAAACTTGGGAGTCGTTGAACAGGGATTTTCTTAGGCTATCAACGCTGCCTTGAGCGGATTGATTTAAATTGCTTGTGTCGCCGCTAGAGGGCGTTTTGTCAATAATAATTAATACTCATTCAATATGATTGATTATTTCCTTCATATCCATAATAATGCGTAATCACCATGGTTTCTGTCAGTTTAATAATGACTAAAATTCAAACGTCAAAATTTAACCGCGGTTAAATTTATGTCAAAATTTAATCGCTTGTGCATAATTTTAGTATGATTAGTAAAGGTGCTTCACCAACTGAATTTTATCTATTTATTCAGGAAATAATCACGCCAAACATCCCGCGTGCATGTAAACTAGCCCGAATAAATTTTGACGATTTTCTGTCAAAATGTTTTGCTCTGAAGAAATACATCTCGTAAATTTTCCGCTTCAAAATCCCTCGTGCTGCGCACTCGGGATTCTTGTTGAGCGGCAAATTTACTTGACAAATTTCTTAGCAAAACATTCTGACAGAAACGACAAAATTTAATCGGCTATTTTAATGCACTTGGGATATTTCTGTTGAATATTGCCCTTCTGTCGCTAGCGTGCTCTCCCTTAAGAGATAGAGCAAAAAGCATTTAACGAAAAAGAATCGAATTTATCTCAGCTTTAAAAAGGTGACCATTTTAGCTATCTGTAATATAAGAATATTTCTCAAAAAACGGGATTTAAAATTCAAGAATGCGATTACGCCCCCATTCTAGAAACTTAAAAATAATTTCCAGCATTTTCTCTTGGCCGCTTTAGTCATAATTTTTTTACCCCAAGTCTTTGCGACAATTACTTTTCGAGATAGGGCCGAGTGCCCTTCTTAATTGGCCACCCGGTACACCTCTCGAAATTGTACTACAAGCTGCAGCAACAACATCTACCTTGCTACCGGAAAAATCGAAATGCATTTATAATAAAAGGTACGCAAACTTCAACGAATGGCGTCTTCGAAAGAACACAAATTCATTTTCTGAAAATGTCCTGTTGGTCTATTTTGTTGAATTAAGTGCAAAATACAAATCATCTTCCTTGTGGTCATTTTATTCAATGCTTAAATCTGTGTTGAGAATAAACCATGACATATATCTGGAAAAATATGGCAAACTACGGGCATTTTAAAAAAAATCTGGAGGATTTGAAGCAAAGAAGTCTTCCACTCTGACCCCCGAACAAATTAGGGAATTTATTGACAAAGCACCTGATAACGTTTTCCTTTTACATAGGCCTAAGGTAAATATACATATTTAATCTAATCCATTCCAAAACTAATATTTTTTATTTGCTTCAGGTTATATTAATTATTGGAATTATGGGCGCATGCCGCTCAAACGAGCTTTATGAAATGAATATAGAAGACGTGAAGGATCTCCAAACACAGTTATTAATAGCAATACCCAAAACTAAAACTAAAATTGTACGAAAATTCACCATAAACAGTACGTTTTACAATATTGTAAAGAAGTACATCGATCTCCGTTCGTCACATGTAAAAATCAATTCATTCTTTCTAAATTATCAAAAATCGAAATGTACAATACAACGTATAGGAAAAAACAAATTTGCAGTAATTGATAAACAAATTGCCAAATATTTAAACTTGCCAAACCCAGAAAGTTATACCGGCCACTGTTATCGCAGATCATCTGCCACTCTGGGAGGAGGCGATATAACTCAATTAGAGCGGCATGGAGGCTGGAGGTCGACACAGGTAGCTGAGGGTTACATTGATCAGTCTATGAGAAACAAGACAACTACAGCAGATACTATTGCTAAACAAATAAATAGTAATGAAGCCTCTTCTTCCTTTACAGAACCGAAATTCCAAATATTTGTATTGAAAATTCTTCCAAACTTATTCATAGTTCACGACCAGTTCAGTTTATTAATTGTAGTATTAGTAATTTTAGTTTTGTTGACAAATAAAGTTCTTCAATGAAAATCTCAAATTAATAGAAATTAATGAAGCTCCATGGTAACAAATACACAAACTCTGTGAAGTGTCAAAAATGGTTATGTTGAAGTCTACATTACGTTTTATGTCAGTAATTATATTAGTCGTAGATAAAGTAGAGTATACGACTCGCAATAATGACTATTATTGACTCGTTGTATAATCTACTATTGTACTATTTTTAAGACGATTCATTTTTTTGTGGTTAAAATTGGTTGGAAAAATAAATTTCAACGTTTCGTTAGATCACAAAATTTCCTTTATAGATATACTATTGACCGCAGAATAAACAAAAACCGCCATATCTTCTTGTTAAGCTTGGTAGTTTAGTTTCAATTTTTCTTTCACTTTTACATCTTGAAATTTGTGGGTGGAGGGTGAACCAAGTTCACGCGCATTTAGGACTCCAGGTGGGCCCGTTGTGTGCGTATGTTTTGTGTGTAGTCTTGTTACTGTACCTCATAGACCAGTCTCCATAGGACAACAACGTAATTGGCTGCGGAAAAAGTTCGGCGTAATGATGTAAATGTCGTATTTTTGTAGATATCTCAAAATGTTGTTTGTTAGGCACAAAGTCTAAAAAATGTTTTGTTCAAAGTTGTTTACCTAATTAGGTTTAAATTAATCAGTCAAGTTGGAAATATTTTAGAGCATTTGTGTATTTGAATAAAGCAATTTTCTATTATCCTGCCATAATTTGAACCAATTGAAAACCAGTTCAGCAAATGTAATGTTTTTCACCATATTATTTGAAAAATGTGGAACATTGAGCAAGATGTATATACAAAGAGGAGTAGGCAACAGTGCGACACAGTTCCACAAAGTCTAAGGGCAACCCAGATACTCATAGTACAAATTTCAAGTATAAAGTAGTTGAGATAGTATGACGCAATGTCGATTAGTTGAAAGTGGTTAGGAATAGCCCTATGTCGTCCTACAGACCACCATATTATTTACCTAACACCTTTATTGGAGTTGTTTAAGAAAATAAATATAATGTGAGAGGATGGTTACATCTAAACCATAGTATGAAGGAATATAATGTGTAAACAAACATAAATCCCAAAAACTGCCCCCTATTTTTTTATCATGAATCTATATCTTTTCCATCTATGTATTTCTCAGGAACATTAACTGAACTATGTACATAGCTGTCTTCCCAAACATATTCTGATAGCTTAAATACTTTTCTAGAAACTTTAGACGCAAATAACCTTTCAACCATTTAACTTTTCTTTTTGAAATTAATAATGATGAGAGCCAGCACACGTTTTCTAAATAAGTATTATAATTGCCTATCATTGAATTATTAAGTAATGTTTATTCTACAATAAGTGATATCGTTTCAGCTGCCACACTTCATAATGACTAGTTTGTTTCTTTGTAGTAGTATTCTTATTGAATTCCAGATTATCACAACATAGGGAAATCCTCTCGGTTCACAAAAGGCACAGGGTTATCGTTATCGTCAGTTTTGCTGAGTCAAGGTCATGATCACTGGTACATATGCATTAATCAACCGAGCGATAAGGAAGTTTACAATTATACGAAGCAAATAAAAATTAAGAGAATTAGACAAAACGCAATAATTATCTCGACAATTTAAAAAAACAGGCAAGATTGAAGTTGCCGAGTTCATTTAAGGAAAGATGTTCTCCGTCAGTAAACGAAATTGACGGATTCAGCTAATAACAAACTTAGCGATGTTCAAGTGGAGATCGATAGTGGCACAAAGTAAGTGGACTACTTTGTAAGAGCACAAACACACACAGCGATATGAAATTCTCACGTAGTCGATAAAGGTTGATCTCCAAAACCAGAACAATAGCAATCGTAGACGAATAGAAAATGCACGTACGAGATAAAAAGACCTTTGTTTAATTGAATAAAAATTAATGTATGATTATTTAGAATCAATTGACAATGCTTAATACTAATATTAAAACTTGAAAATGTATAAGGTAACCATAGTACAATTTGACAAAATTAATATTCGTGTTATAAGAAGACGATAAGTGCTTTCTATCGCTATTTTTAAATTAGAGATATGATAATAAAACACGTCTACAACACTACAAAGTGGAAATGTTGGACGAACTTGGAAATACACTCGCCGGCTATACCAGAGCAACGGTTGTTCAGCAAATTTGGACGTCGAAACATGGGTTAAAGATGGTTTCGATGGATTTTCAACTTGTATCTTGTGAGTACACAAAATCCGTACGATTTGAATTATTTTTACTGTATTTTCATATTTTACAAAACATTTACTGTGGTAAATTGTGCAGGTACAATAATTTATATTACATTTTAATTCTTTAGCAATTAGTGTTTTTTACATGATCGAGTGAAGTTAGTCGCTACTATGGCACGATAGAAATATAGATGTACATACATACATACATACATACACAATCCGGTCCTCTTCTACCTTTTGGAATCGAGGGAAAAAATATGTAACTTATATATAATTCTATCTTTGGTCTTGTATCATACTGTACATATGAAAATCATGTACTAAATGAAAGGAATAATATGTTTTCAGATCAAAGCTATTGCCACCAGATATTTTGCGAAAAGTATAAGCGAAAGAATGGAAAATACAATTATAGGAGAAGTATCCAATATGCCCTACCTAGATAGCACAAGGCTGAATAAAAAAGAAAATGAAGATAACATAATAATCCGTTACAGACGAAGAGTTAGTCATAGCACATAAAATATAGAATTTACTAAGCCGGAAATGCCTCCTAGAATAAGACAGATTTACTCCTTGCGCTTTTGGAAAAGCAGAAAAGAAGCTAGAAGCGTTCTTTTGACAGCTGAAGAAAGAATACAACTTTAGAAACACATCAAGACGGAATCAATTAATATTCATGGTCAGAGATGAGATGGATTATTGAAAAGCAAGAAGGGTAATATCGAAAGAATAGGAGAGGAAAGAAATAACAGAAGACGTAGAATGTGACAGTTATGAAAAATTGAAGAAAGAGCAATGAACCTCGATGGTCAGCCAAATAAACCAGCTGAAAACTACAACAGGGGATAAGCAAAACAGATTGTACAATTTAAGGTGGTAGAATAACAACCACAGTGGTTAACCGAGTGCATCGCCGGATATCTGAGTGTGCGGTCCTGTTCAAAATTTACTTGCGGTAAACCAATACGACAAACTTTAAAATATCTAAATTGAAATTCATAATATTAGCATTTTGTTGAAGGTCTCTGCTTGTTGAGATTCAAAAGATGTATAGATAAATATTTATTAGGTCAAAACTGACTGTATTGTGGTGACAATTCCAAGTATCAAAATCATCCAAATTGAAGGATCATAGGTTGTAGAAAAGCAGAAATATTGGTGATTAAACTTATGAAAAGTTTATATCCATAATTATAATAAATATTTAGCTGTCAAAATTGATTTAACGGCCGAGCTGTAGCCAACTTAATCAACAATAAAAAAGAATATGCAGCAATTTTCAAATTGACGTGGTAGTTTGTTAATGGGTTTATCGCAGATTGCTGTATTTATGTTATTTGATTGCTTATACTAATTTATTATTTTATTGCCAGGTTGCACTTCCTTATTCTTCTCTGCACAACATAGCGGACTACTAGTTACACATTTTTAAATAATTTCAATGCTGCCAAGTAGGCTAGGAACGATGTTCCAATTAACAATAGCAACGCAATTTATTCATTAAAACCAATAACTAAGTGATTTTTATTAATTAATCATTTAATAATGGAAGAAAAGTGGCTAAAAGTAGTCCAGTAAATTTTAATCAGATTAATCCAAATGGAGTACCATCATGGGTTCAAAAGCGTTTAGTGGTATTTTAACTATAATTCGAACAAGAAAGGTTAACATAGATTCAATAAAAAAAAAACTATTTAAACTATACTATGTATGTTCGTGCATATCTACTAGAAATATGTAATGGTTTAAAAGAATGGATCAAAATTATATTAACACTTAACGTAATGTGGCAATTTACGACTTTTTGAAGGTATGGCATTGATTTTCTCGTCAATAAAAAACATGTTTACTATTATCTACGGCTATACAAACATTTGTATATACCATGGGCTCGCTCTGTTTTTACTAGGGCTTCGCGAAAAGTAACAAAAAAAATAAAACTGGACAAAAATGCATATCTTGAAGTATTTTATAAAACGAAAATGAAATAAAATCAATGATTAACAATGAAATTATTATAAACCCAAAATAATATTACGTTTTAAATCCAAATCTGAGTTTGGAGGCTACATTTAACCCGGAAGTTTAGGAAGAGAAGATATTTACTTAAAGCATCAATCATTAAGACGACTTCTGCGTTTTCGGATGACTAGTGAACCTTGGGAAACAGTATTTGAATGGGGGCCGAAGTAACATTGTGAGAAAATATCTCATGATGTATTTTCTTCTTTCATCCTCTAGTATTCGAGTTAGGTCAGTGAGACAACACACATAACATTTTTGTAACCATTAATACTATACTGTTTACTGTAGTATTTCCGTCGCTCTTCGCTACCTCTCGGCTTCTGCTTCAGGAACATGTTCCTAGTCAGTATATGTGAGTGTGTTGTGTGCAGATGTCGTTTAGATTTACGGTTTACGATTTCCACGAAAGCTAATGTACGAACTTTTTTTATTAATTGTTTTACTTTAAACAAATAATACCTACGTTTGAAAAAGTTACATGCTGAGGTACAGATATAGATTATTTTGTGGATGATTCATACTTAGAACATGATCATTGTATTGACATATATTTATAGCAATAAAATTATCGGGAACTAATCCATCATCACTACCCTTTAGAGGAGAGAATCAAAGCAAAAACACAAATTTTGCAAAAAAAAACAGAGGTCCTTTACCTTGAACATGTAAAACCAATACGTCAAGACTGCATCAAACAAATTGTGCAGAAGTATTTTTTGTTGTTGTTTAGAACCTGACAATGTAATAATGTAAATAATAAAAATTTAAAAAAATTTAAAGTATTGAATTTGTTCGGTTCGGTACTTATACTCACTTTTATATCTTTGAATTGATTGTCTTTGGTTCTGTATGCGTATTCTGTGAAGTACCTACATACGTAATAAGTTTTGCAAAATATTAAGTTTTTTTTAAATAAACCAGTCCTAATCGCTATAGTACCAAAGGCCTATCCCGGCTATTTGTATATAAGTCTGTACTGTTCGAGTACTGGATGATTAATATTAATGTTGTATGTTCTTGTCCGCCAAGTTCTGTTCTTCTGTCGTCAGCAAATGCTTTATATTTGGCTT
Source organism: Agriotes lineatus (assembly GCA_940337035.1). NCBI lineage: Eukaryota > Metazoa > Arthropoda > Insecta > Coleoptera > Elateridae > Agriotes > Agriotes lineatus. The sequence goes on along the minus strand of OW679196.1, from coordinate 133,693,719 downwards.
CGAAAATATTTTTAAAGATAAAATACAAATAATCCTTATTTTTTTCCACGTCGTTAAATTAAGTTACTCTATTATAACCTGTCATCAATTTGTCTTTCCCGGTTTATAATATAATTTCTTCTCTATTAGTCCTTTGCTTTTCCTGAAGTTCTGTTATTATGGTCCGTTTTGCACAATAGCATGTTAAATGCTACTGTTATAAGAGTATCAGTGACATAGTGCTGCCCACATAAAATCTGTGAACATGGTTTAGATGGTCTTATTGTTCTGCATTGCAATACTACATCAATTTTAAGGGCTCTGTGCGCTTTCCAATATGTCATGGGTACTGTTTTCAATATTGATGAGAGCGAGAACGTTCTTATGTTTGTTTTATATCGTCTTATGGCATTCGAGTGCATAAATAGTCCTTTTGAGGTTTTATATATCTGCGTATTAAATCATTGCATAGACATAGAATATAAGATGACGGGGTATCTATTTCCAGTTTATATGCTTAGCAGGACAGACTTCTCAGAAAATACAAAAAAAAATTAACAATGCGAAATTTATTTTTATTATAAACAATGAAATTAAAGTAGTTTATCCTTAAATGATAATATGTATTTTAAACTACAGAACATTGGTTAAGAAATGACAGAATCTAAATGGCATATTAAAATTAAAATTAATATCTTTCAGTGTAATCTTCATGTGCAACTAATATTTTATCAGTTTTTAACCATATGTGAATAGTTATTAAAAAGAACACCAATTACAGAAAATATATACAGAAACTTCATTGTGTATATAACAAAAAGACATTTTTATTTGACAAACTTTATAGTTCCATTTTTCCGAGAAGTTTGGCATATCGTGCCTTCTTTCAAATACAGTTACAATCATCTAAACTGTAAATTTTTGAAGAGCTGATGTTAATAACCTTGGCTTATTGACAATCTAGTTCAGGTTTAATTAAAATAGCCAAAATGAATATTAAATTGCGTAAACACCTATATAAATTTAACTTTGAAAATATAAGCCGTAGTCAAGTCGTTTCATGAAAATTATTTACAATTATTGTTAATAAAATTGGAATATCAGTAATTATTGACACCTACTTCCTTTACTAAATACATACATAGTATATTACATACCAAGGGACAAAAGTGCATCATTTGATCCCGCGAGTGAAGTTTATCGCCCGAGACGAAGTAGAGGGCAATAATCACTCAAGGGATTAAAGACATTTTGGTCCCCAGCTATATGGTCTAATTTTGCACTCCCAGATCACAAATCATGATTTTGCTGGTTTTTAAATTTATACGTTCGATTCGGAAAAATGGATGGCTTTGGAAATGTAGATGACTAAGATAATGTTGCAAATAATGCCATTTTGAAGGACCAAAGTGACACTTTTAATCCCTGAGGGACCAAATAAAATTTTAATCCTTCAAGGATTAAAAGTAGCACTTTGGTCCTTCAAAATGACGCCTAAAGTACAGTATGACTATTAATTTACAGTACTGAAACGGTAGGCCTACTTTTGCTTAAACGTCCAACAATTGATACTGTTATTTGACATAAATATTGACGTTTGGGTTTGGTTAGATGTACTAATATGTTTGCAAGTTCGTAATAGTAGTTTGTATACCAAGGCACTAAAGTTTAGCTTTTTATCACCAATGTGAATAAACTACGAAACAGATCAATTTCGTGGATCTGTTAACTGGCCACCTCGTTCGTGCGATTTGACGCCATTAGATTATTTTCTTTGGGGATATGTAAAGTCGCATGTCTACGCCGATAAACCAGAAACAATTGAGCACGTAGAAGCCAACATTCGACGCCTTATTGCCGAAATACAGCCTGATTTAGTGCGAAGAGTGTGTGAAAATTGGACCTCCAGATTACGCCATGTACGCGCCAGCCGCGGCGGTCACATGCCCGAAATCATATTCAAACAGTAATGCCAAAAAAATATCTTTCAAATAAAGCCAATTTCATAGATATTACAAACATTTTTCTGTGTTTTATTTCAATTTAAAGTTCCTCGCCTCTAAAAAAACAACCCTTACTAAAACGATTACTGCTACGTGAGATATACAGATTGTTCTGAAAAAAATATGCACCCTAAAAGGTTACACGTCTGAGACGTTGAATCTATATATTTTTTCAATTTGATTCACTACTCAAAAACTACGTATCGGATCGAGTTTAACGTGGCATGATATCATTTCAATTATTTCTTCAAATCTTCATTTAAATGAAATTAGATCTACTTCCACTGGAGATTAAGGTTGATATATTTATTCTCTACATTTTTGGTACCACGAGTACGATATTTTAATTTTATATAAAAAAGCGGACTCGATGTATCGAAAAATTCAATGGTTTTCGAGATAGAGTTTGAATTATTTTCTTCTTCTTCTTCTTCCTTCTGTATTTACGCATGATTGCCTGTTTTTCTTCGCATCTTTGCCTCCATTTAGTCGTTTGGAACGTTGTCACTCCATCGTTTTCGAGGTCTTCCAATGCTCCTTCGTCCTGGTGGTGACTTATCCCTTGTTATTTTCACAATTCGTTCTTCCGTCATGCGATCCATGTGCTCATTCCATTTTTTCTTTCTATCTAACACCTAGTCATTGATGTTATCTATCCTACATATCTGTCTGATGTCCTCACTTCTTTCTCTATGCATTAGTGTTTTTCCAGCTATTCTGCGCACTATTTTCATCTCTGTGGTCTCTAGTATTCTTTTTGTTTTTGATGTCTCGGGTTGGGTTTCTGCTGTATAACTAAGTATATGCCTAATTGCAGTCTTGTAGATCCGGGCTTTGGCTTCGATTCTAATATGTTTGTTTCGCCATATTGTGTCGTTTAGGTATGCCGCTGCCCTTGCCGCTTTTCCAGCTTGGTTCCTTATTTCAGTCTCAACATCCCCGTATATTTCGATGCCGAGATAATTAAACCTCATTTCTTGTTGTGTGGTTTTATCATCGGCCATAAGCTTGCATTTTGTTTTCGCCGTTGATATTATCATATTAAATTTTTGGAGATCATCCTCGTTCTCCGCCACCAGCACCGCATCGTCTGCATAGCATAGGATTTTGACCTCCTTATTTTCCATGTTGTATCCTTTTAGTTTGCTTACGTGTCTTATCATTTCATCCATTACGATGTTAAATAGAAGCGGGCTTAGAGAGTCTTCTTGCCGAATGCCATTACTTACACGTATCTCTTCAGTAAGTTCGCCGTTTATTTTAGCTTGAATTTGTTTAAAGCTAATAATTTGTGAGTAGGAATTGTCGCTTAAGACATTGTTGCACTCTAAAATGAATTCACAAGTAATCTAGTAAAAGTGAGCTACAGTGAGACACAGGAGCGGTCTATTCTGGAAGCGCAGTTTCTGTCTAACTCAATTCGGAAGGGACCTACAAAGTAGGTGATAATAATTTGCCGGGCGCCACTGGATTATAAATTCTCGCCCAGTAGATAATTAGCACCCCTTAACTCAAAAGGAACGACGTTCAGAGAGCTTTAGTCCCCCTGACAATTCTTCTGATGCTTCCTGTACGTCTAGGGCACGATTGGTCCACATGGATGGTCGCCTGAATGGCAGCGATGCTGCACTATTGACCTGGAGCACAACTGAACCACGGAGACGGTTGCTGAAACAGCAGACGACCCGTCCAACAAAACAAGCAGTTCGAAGTTTACATGCGGTTAACGCTACCATGACAAACTTTCTAGAATCACCGTGTTTTCGCATCATGAACCCTGCATAAAAATGGAGCACCCCCATTAACATCTTCAGCCAGAATAACGAAACTCGACAGCCTCCCTCGAGGAGGTAAATAGTCACAGCTTGGCGCCGCGAACGTCGAATCGCGCGTGTCAGTGCGCTAGGCCATCATAAAGAAGATGGCCGGCATAAGAGGCTCGATAAATTCAATCATTGGCCAATTCGGCCTTCCTGCGCTGCAGCCTTGTTCCTTCGGAGGTACTGGCTACGCCCCCGAGCAGCCTTCCTACTTCGGGTTGGATAAGGGACTGAAGTACTGAAGTGCGATGAGAACCATTTGCTGGTCACCGCTTGGCGTTCAACACGAGCATCCCCGCTTACGGGGAAAGATCATAGGCGTACGCACCGACATTTCCCGCGGTGATTTACAAGTTAAAATATACCAACAATACCATGGGCTATAGTTCTCGTACTCATGCCAATTTTGTCTTTATATTCAAGAGCAATTTTGTGGGCTTCGATCTCGACAACCGTTGCATTTTTTATGAAAATCAACTAGCTACACATTTTTTACATGGAACTTAATATCGAGTGGAAATGGTGTAACTAGCACCCCTCCACGTAGATCTAATTTCAGTTAAATGAGGATTAGAGAAAATGTATGTAACTATATCGTAGCAAGTTTGAACTTGATGCGATAAGTAGTTCAACTTCTCGGGGGGTGTAACTCCTTCAGAGTTCATTTTTACTACGGTATATGTAGATCGTCTCTCAGGGACTCATATCTTGTGAGTACGGGAATTGGCAACCCCAAGATAGTTATCCGAGCTGGGTCGACTATTCAACTTGTCTTGAGAGAGACCTCTTTTATCTTTACTATTTGGCCTTCCTTGACCGACTCATGTTCTTTTCCGATCCTGAAGCTATTCGAGTACTCGAGGGCTAGAAATCCGTTTTTCTTTAATTAGATATTCTTAATTTGGGGAAAGCAAAGCCACCCATGATAGTTCTTATGACTAATTTCCTTGTTCAGTATCATTTTGAAACATTATTTTAAACTTTTATCTCATTTCTCGTACCGAGAAATGTTAAGGGTTTTCCTGCAAACATAAAACACCGCATTTTTCTTTCAGATAATTTTGTGATTTCTACTCCATCTGAATAAAAACTATCATATCGATTTAAATCTAATATTCAGTGCTTGCGATATAATTCGCAAGTTTGCACAACGAAAGGAACTTTAATGTCACACTGTTAAAGAGATCAGGGCCTCGAAAGAAAGGAAACGAGTTTTAACTCAACGTCCGTGTTGCGCCACTACAAACAAATTGTACGTAAGAAAGTTAATTTTTAATCAGGAATCAGGCCGTCTCTGTTGCAGAGGAAGACGAAGACAGTTTGTGGTCACTGGGTGTGTATGAGAAATTACACGGCCTTTGCTTGCACTTTCTTTGCACCAAATGACCTTGGCTACGTACAAATAACAGTCTTCAAGTGTACCATCATAAAAATAGTAATAAGTAATAAGAGTAGGCTACATAAAACAATATGGCGCACTGGAGCAATAATAAAATTGAGCAAGAGTTACAAAATACCGATCGCCTTTCCTTGAATGTGATTTATATAACCTGCTAAATTCTATAGGTGACGTCGACTTTCATTTATACAACATTTATGTTGTTAGTCGCTGGTCTACATCTTTAAATAGTTTAAAAATTAAAACAATAAAAGGACAGAATAAAAATAGAATTTGCGTAATCGCATATTAAAGATATCTTTAATCTATGGTGTAATGTAACTATGGCAACCTAAAAAGTCAAAGCTAACTGCGACAACTGATCCACATTTAAAATGCTAATGTGAAATTTAAGATTGATATTGAATGATTGCAGCTCGAAATGCCAACCAAGATGATTATGTTACTGATAGAGGACAACATGTTCTTGGGTAATTATTGATATTCACCCAATCGCCAACTGCTTTGAGCCCGGTACAATATATAGAAATTTATTTCTACAATTAAAATTAAGTAATCCCTGACAGCCAGTCATTTTATTTATTATTGACATTATTGTATGGGATGAAATTATCGCGTCAAAGTATTAAAAATACAAGACAAATAGCAGGCGACGAGTCACTTTGTGGAATACATTAAAGCTGTTTAACCAGAACGGACGTCTTCGTCACGTACATAAATATTAAAACCATGTTTTCCAGAAACGGCTTTAGGAGAGCACATAATATATCTGGAAATTACATTTATATTTTACCTTTTTTGAAAAGAGGGCTGGTTATATCATCTGCTCCCGAACAACTTCTTTACTTCACTTTAGGCAAGTACAATAAATGACATTAATTACGAATTTTTATCTGTCTAATTTGTATAAGAAATTTATAGCCTATTCAAAAATTAGGATTAAGCCAACTATTTTATTTATTCTCTAGGTAATTGTCGGCAAACTAAATGTAAACTTATAATTAAAAATATGGATTAGAAACTTGATAATAATTAGCCCACTTATCTTAAAATACAAACTTACAAAATGAGTCACATAATTGTAGGAATATTATGGAATGCGCAAGTAGATACCTGTTTACAATTATATGAAGAAGCAAACAATATAAAAAAAAACTCAAGGCTGTAGCATAAATGCACCAAATTCAAGCATTACCTTGGATTTATGCGATGAAGGTTCTGTACTTCACAAATATTTCAACAATGTTCCTATGCCGCACCGCACTTTTTCACTATCCAACCAAAATTTCCTTCACCATAAGTAAACATGTAATAAATAACCTCACACTTTCACATGAGTCCACCTTACTACAGACTTTTACGGATACTACTTCGGCCTGGCTTCGGCTGCGATTAAAAAGGACTTTCCCATTCACGAGTTCGATGTCGTAATCTGTCGATTGGGTTGCGGCAAATCAGGTGTATGGCTGCTTGAATTCTCTTCGCATAGTTTGTAGTACAAGAACTGATATGGAACCGATCTAAAAGGATTGTGGAAGAAGACGACATATTAAAGAAACAAGATTTTTGAGACAAATACAACAATGAAATTTATTTGATTACAGTTATAGAAATTCACCTTATAAAAAAGGGCTTCTGAGATTCTAAGGAGTGTTGAAGAATTGTTTCCTTTCGCCTTAAGGCAATAGTAATTTTTTGTCTAGTGATCGTGAAAGTCGTTTTTTAACGAAAAAATCGTATTGAAAATTCCACTCTTTTTAACTCAAAAATAGTGAAAAAATTACACTTTTTTAACTATTTTATTGAAATGTCAATTTGACAGTTGTCAATTTCGAAGTTCTTTTCGACTAAATTTCGACCAAGACATCGCTATGCCAAAAAAACTACGTGTACAACACGTTTTGAAAGTCCCTTTTTCATTCATTTGCTTGATTAACTTGGGCTTCGCCCTCGTTAATCAAACTGCAAATTCATGAAAAAAGTATGACTTTCAAAACTAGTTGTACAAATATACTTGGAACACACTACCCGGCCATGCAACTCAAAGTGAGTCACTGACGGCTACTCATAATCCCTTCATTACTCTTATCTCAACCTGTTTACAGCTGGAGTAATTACCTGTTTTGTTTATGGAGAAAGGTGGCTTATGACTAGAAAGAAATATTTCTTTACTTTATGTTTGTATTCACAATAAATATTTTCCGAAGTAAAGTCAATTAGTTAATTTATTTTCAGCAATTTTACAAATATGTCCATGTGCATATCTTAAAAATGCTGCATTTTTTCTTGCTTTTATGTCTAATTTTGTATGCCTGTTTTAAGAATTTAACATTACAATATTACAAATTCATATTTTAATTTAAATTTTTTTTGTGTAAGTAATAACAGAAAATTTAAGGTCGTAGAAAAAATATTGTATGCAAACACGTGCTAAAAGTGTTATTGCACTCGACATGTTATGAAACTCAGCCTTCGGCTTCGTGACATAATTTTCATGTCTTGTGCATAAACATCAACTTTTAGCACAGCTATTTTGAAAATTTCCAAGGCGTACTTGATTTTTCGAAACTGAAATTATGTTAGAAATTAGTTTTTAACCAAGCATTTCTGAACCCCAAAAAAAGGAAATTTAAATCGAGCACTTTCTATGCTCTTTGGTTTTTTTGAGTTTGTCATTCTGTCAATTTTGTCGCTATAAAATAGACAAGAGTGACATAATGGACGTTTTAACACATGAGTGAAATACTCAAGGGTAATACCACAAGTAGTGGATATATTTTTGACAAATATTTTGCCGCTTTCATGTAAATTATTGCGTTTGAATTTCACGAAACAAAATCATATTATAAATGTCACGAGCCGAAAGAAATTTTGTTGAGTGAAATTTGCAGTAATTTTATGGAGATGGCAAAATATTTAAAAAAATATATCCACTTTGAGTGGTATTTGGGACGACTATTTAACAATATTAGTAGGTACAGTTACGGCCAAATAAAACCGGGCAGTACTTTATTGTGAATTGGTATTAAATCACCTAAGAAACATAAAAATTAAAAATGACATATTAAGAATTCAAATTGTCAAGGTTCTGTCAAGTAAAAGCCTGATTTACCAAAATTTATGAAAATGACATAGAATGTCATATGGTGGTCGTTTTTATTTGGCCGTAACCGTACATACCAATTAACTAAATTGAAAACAATTAATATAATTAGTTACAAAAATAATTTGTAGTTATTAAAATAATAATATAAATAATAATAATGGTGAGGCACTAACACCCCATGAAGGAGCTTGGCCTGCAAAGTAATTATTAATGCGACATTTTAAATTTTTTAACGCAAGTCAAACTTTGTTTACACAGCTTGTTTATGTCTATTTTCACGTAACCTAGCGAATGAATATCCTTGCTAAGTGACATTTTCTAACAAAGCTACTTGATTTGAGTATCTACATTGTTTTTTGAATATTTTGTTTGGTGCCCAATAGTCAGTGATATACTGTTTCTATTGGTTAAAAAAAGCTAATCTCTGCAGTGCGATTGGCATATATTATAGTGTTGAATAGTCTATGATAATGATGTCAGTACTAATATCGATGAATAAAATTACAGACAAAAATACCTGGTGACAATGAAACTACTACCCACGGCGACATCGGCTTGAGATACAAATATCCAATTCGGTATGTCGATAGGGTTGAAAATTATGAACAATTGTAACATAAAAACAATTAAATGTCGTTTCCGGTTTCACCGGAAATGACCTTGACGTTGTTATTTTATATGGGACACCCTATATATTTTCTCTTTTTATGACTCTCTGAACAATTCTAAATAACTTTTGTCTAACATACCCCATGCCTAAAATTAATAGTTTTTGAAATAGAGCCGCTTAAAAATATGCCGTAGTTCCGATTTGTTTGTATTTTAAGGAAAAACGGAGCAGGCCAGGACAGAGGTTGCTACGGTTTTTAAAAACAATTGAATTTTGACAAGTATTTTCAACCCTATCAACATACCGAGTTGTATATTTCTATCTCGAGTCGTTTCAAAATGCCGCTGTGGGTAGTAGTTTTATTGTCACCCGGTTAAGTAGAGTTTTCTATATTATGCTAATAGTTTAACCGCTAGATGGCAATATGGGTATAACTCCCTGGTTATAATACAACGGCTGTGTTATAGAGATCAAATTTAACTTCGCGGAACTTACGTCTGATTGACATATTCTTTTTTACTTTTTCCAGAAAGGGAGGAGGGCTCTGCTCTTGTCCCAAAAATTAAAACAAAAATGCGATCGACTGATGTGGGTTTGGGTTGGCACTGTTGGTGTCAGGCTAGGGTTGGGCGTACAAAAGAAAAAAATCGATATTTGAATCCGATAAAAATCAACGAACTTGTTATCGATTTGGCGAAAAATCGGTAGCCAAAAAATCGATATTTCATACAGAATTGCAGTAGGTAGCAAAGTAGCACAAGATAATGGAATTAAAAAACACTTGATTACCACGTGTTGTTACTCGCACATGTATTTAGTATTTACAATTCGTGTTTCCATGCAGTAGAGTGGTAGGACTGGTAGGTCAAGTGATCGAGAGCGCAAATGGTGCATCGTGCATCAAACCTCGGAGAGACAAAACTTGATCATACAAATTCGAATAAGTTCCACGGAATATTTTGTTCGGCTTTTCTTCTATTTTTGCATTGGAATTTGCATTTATCAAAAAATCGATTTCGGACAAAAAAATCAATTCACCAAATAATCGCTTACTTTGAAATCGACTTAAAAAATTGTAAATTCAACAAAAAATAATCGATTTACGAAAGTATCGATTTTAATCGCCCATCCCTATGTCAGGCAATCCGAATCTAGTGATTTTAAACTGTGATCCGTTGTTTCGCGCGATTTCAGTTTCGTCGCTAGACTTTTAATGTATAGGCTATAGGCTATTCAGTAAACACAAAAACATATAAATTTTTTTGAAGTTGGCATATACGTAAAATTTGTCTGCTAGGGATTCTGTATTTTGTTTTGTAAAGGTTTCCATACCTGCATAAGTGTAACTTTGAATTTATAGTTATTTAAGCATCAAGGGAAGTAAGTAGCTTTTACCAGTCGAGAACGAGTTTGCCAGCCCTCGCTTGCTCGGGCTGGCAAAGTTCGAGACTGGTTATAGATAGTTACTTCCCGAGCATGCTTATAACATTTTTCTCCATGCCCTTCATTCATATGAATAAAATATCCTATTCAATTTACCACCATCTTTAGGCCCATTACGTTGGGCCATTCTGTTCTGTTACACAACCCGCACCTGCCTTCCCCTGCCGCCGCCTGACCAAAGAAGGGGGTCCTCGGGGTTTCGCCCCTCTCTAAGCTCTGCCCTAGGGCTCCGCCTCTCTCGAAGGGGTCCTTCGGTGCTCCTCTCCTCTCCAAGGGGGCCCTGGGGGCTCCGCCTTTCTACAAGGGGGCCATCGGAACTCCGTCCCTCTCCAAGGGGGCCATCGGGGCTCCACCCCTCTCCGAGGGGGCCTCGGGGCTCCAACCCTCTCCAAGGGGGCCCTTAGGGCACCGCCCTCTCCAAGGGGGCCTTCGGGGCTCCGCTTCTCCCCAAAGGGGCCCTCGGGGCTCCGCCCCCCTCCAAGGAGGCTTCGGGGCTCCGTCCCTCTCCAAGGGGGCCCTTGTGGCTCCGCCCTTCACCAAGAGGGCCGTCGATGCTCCGCCCCTTTCCAAGGGGGCCCTCGGGGCATCGCCCCTCTCCAAGGGGACTCCCGGGGCTTCGCCCATCTTCAAGGGGGCCCTTGGGGCTCCGCCCCTCTCTTAACAAGTTTTTAAATTTCAAATAGATTAGGATGAGTTAAGTTCAAACCCGTTCAGAACACTTATAGAACTAAAATTACTGTAATAAGACGCAATTCACTTACTTCCCTTTGGGAGTAGGTACTTACTTCCCTAATGTCATGACAACCAGTAAACAAACAGTAAAATCAGCTTACCTGCAATGGATATGTCAAAGTAAGTGTAACTTACTAGATGGGGATGGAGAAAAAAATGATAATTAATAAATATCTTAACTTTGAATTTAAAAATGATAATTAATAAATATCATTAATTCAGTGTCAAAGTACACAAAGAATCATTGAAAATGAACAGGGCCGTGCAGCCAACATTATGGCCCCATGCAAAATTTCAGATATATCGGGCTACTTTTATGAACCCGTGTTCATTAGATAAAATTCTTTTTAGGTAACACTATTATAGTAGCCTTCTAAAAACATTCTATCAAAATGTGTCACATGTGTTGCATTTTTAATGATCGTGTGTGTACATACTATTCTGGAAATTCTTGCCTGAACTTTTATAAAATGTAATAAAAATACTTATTAATAAATGCTACATCAATAGTATCAAACACAGTATTTGTTTAACATCCTTAAAAGTAGTTATGACAGATGCTAATTAAATGTCACACTCTTATAACCTATTTGTTTTAGTAACTTTTTGTAAGTACATTCCTAGACAAAAGATGCATTTTGGAAGTACACTCATGAAATTTTAGAAATCAAAGGCCACTTTGTGTTTTTATGTTTAGTGAACAGACTATATGCGTATGTTCTGATAGAGCTGAAGACTTGTTATTCCGCAATTCAATTATACGGAAGGGGAAGAGGCCATGATTATACAGACAGATCAATAAAAAAACCAATTAGGGCAGGCTGTGATATGTGTTATACGTTTGGCAGTACTGAAGTGTATTGTCAGTCTATGTCCAATTCGAGATTAGAGGTTAGGTTTTGTTTGTTGTTTGACACAGACCGACGTAAAACTTAACCTGCAAATATTGAATTTGACATAGACTGACAATACACATAAGTACTGCCAAACGTATAAATAACACATATCACAGCTTGCCCAAATTGTTTTTTTTTATTGTAAAATGTAAAAAATGTGTGTATACCGCACCAGTTAAGTTGACGGAAACTAAAATAGTCCGCTGTTTTTTACCACGCTTAAGAGTTTCGCAACAGTGTCATATAAAAGTGATATGGAAACTAAAATCACGGTTGTCTCCGTAGTCCGTAAGTATAGTACATTTTTTTTCTATAATAATTTTCAAGGTCAACTTTCTAGGGGATAAGTTGCATTCCTGCAGGGTCCCTAGTTTTAGTAATGTTGGTACATAGATTTTTAGTTCTTTTCTTCCACTAACAAAAATTATTGTCATTTTGACAGATATATCATAATTTAAGTCGCTTGCTTCACTTTTGCATTTAAAATATTCCTTGGTTGTCTTTTTTTATCCGATTTTATTGATGATGATGATGATGATTCCATGTTAAAAAAAGAAATTTGTCAAGAGTTCAAATTAAGAAACTTTGACATTCAAAATTGACACATAACCATAATTTTGAAAAAGTTCTACCAACACGAGGTATAACAATTTCCTAGCGTTTTAATCTCATGTCTACCAACATTGTAACACTTTGACAGTTATTATAGAAAAAAAACGTACTTTACGTATGTACATTATCTTTCGCTGGCACGTAGCTTGTAGTTGCAAAGTGGGTTTAATATTCAGCCGATGTTGGAGAGAGTAAGAGAAATTCGTGTTTAATTTACGAATTTCATCACAAATTTTTTTCTTAAATCGATGCAGATGCTCTTTTCCTAATTAATTAAATGCCTTGAATAAAAAAATGTTCTACATTCTTGAAAGGAAACAGAAAGATTATATTGATTCTTATATCAAATAATAAAGGTAATGTAACAGTACCTACTTATATCGGGGGATGATTACTTAACCAGAATAAATAATTTACTGATTAATGTAAACTTGATTGGGATCTATGAGTATTTCCATTCCGCTTCATTAATTAATGGGTTACATAAGCGATCAACGGAAAAAAATCTAAAACGAATGAAATGTAAAAAACTGTCTCTAGGGTCCCAAGAGGACCCCGCGTGGTAGTTTCAGGGTTAAGAGGTAGAAGTGAACATAGCAAAAGATAGTGTCTTGACGAATACAAAATTGTTTTCATAACTTAAGGATAAGATCCTTAAAATGCAGAAATGCAATGTCGTTTATAAAATTGATTCTTTTGAGTGTCCAGAGTGTTACGTTGGCCAAACACCACAATTACTAAAAAATAGAATAACACAACATAATAATAACATAATAATGAAGCTAGAATAAAATCTAAAGACAAGTCAAGCGCTCTCACACTCATGTTCATTCAACTAAACATAACTTGGGTATCCAAACCCGAGCATTCTGGATAGTAAAGACAATTATAACAAACTTATTTTCCTTCAAATGTGTCATTTTTGATGATTACAACAGTATTACCACCTAAATTGCACTGCCAGATGTCAAAATGTTGTGATATGTTCTAGTCATGACTCGAAATAAAAAAAAACTGTTTGTATCTTACGAATCAATTAACTATGATGTAATTTGATTACCTCAACTATGTCGAACAACATTTGCATGGTTTAGTAGTAATTAGAAGGAGTTTTAAAAGGATAAAAACAACATAGAGACAAACTATGGTCATTAAATCCATCACAGATAAAAATACCGATTAGTATTTAATTATTTGAGCATTTCAAAAATACTGCTTTTTGCGTCATCGAATCGGGCCAACGGTGAATCGGTAATTACGAGTTTTCACATCCTCCTTAGGTATACAATTATAATACTATAATAATCAAAGAGCAACATATACTCTTTGCTAGAATGAACAACTTTTCATAAACGTTGTTAGGCAACATCATCCAATGTGGAGCAGTATAGGTTGCCTATCCGTATCTTTGTTGATTTTTTCCTTTCATCATTTTCGGGACTTGATTACCGTTAGGGTTGTTAACACACCGAAGGGTTGCGCGCTCTGTCCATTAAAGGCGTTTTGTTTTGACAGTTGTCACTACATTGACCCCGGAAGAATATATTACGCTATACTGAATATTTACACGGTTTATTTGCGAAATAATTTTGATAAAAATTAGTGTCATATATAAAAAAATGTTTATTCTTTGTATTAAATTTTGGTATTGCGTGAGTTTATCATAGTACCAAAGACCATATTCAGCTCGAGCTTGACCTAGTATGACACGTTATTTGACAATTTGCTGAAAAAAGCCTTACGTAAATAAAGTTAGCTTTCAATTTAGCTACTATTAAATTTAGGCCATTACTAATTTGGAACGTCCTGGTCGATAACCCTGATATTATTTGAAAAAAAAATGCTGGAGTGTGTGATGCAGTCTTTTGAAGGATTGTCTTATACTTACACCCTATTTAACCGAATTTCCCTTTTTGATTTTTGGTTGCTTACCTTCTTTGTGGAGCAGACAAATATTGCCTTTATCTTTCACTTTTTGGTTTCCTATATGAATCGCAATCTTACTAAAATACGCAGTGAGGGGTTTCTCTCCAATTTTGAGAAATGTATTCGAAATTGGTTTCTTTGCTAGAGATTTTTCGGTTGCTTAGCACTTAGCTAGTTTTTGTAACTTATCGTGGAATGAAAAACCATTTGAAACTGCAAGCCGTGTTGTTCTTGACTATAATTATACATATGCTTGTTTCAATTTTTAAATTACATTGTTTACTACATCCATAGTTGGTTATCTTGATCGACTTTGCTTAAAACTGAAGTTTGATCTACTACTGCAGGAAGCGAACGTTTGCATGTTTCTCGTGTTCCACATAAAATTATGTATCTATTGGTTTCTAAATTGCTCGCCTTGTAAAGGTAATGCAGTGTATTAATTAATGTACTCAGTTCATTTGCTTAGAGTTTATAAAGAAAAATTAAATATTAATGTAAATTTAAGCGTTTACCTTTTATTCTCTTTAGCATAAAATTTCGGCTTAGATCGTGTAGTATTTGTATATGAACACCCAGCATTTTCTGGATTAATGTGCCCTGCATCTTGTGAAGTCGAGCAAAAACCCGCGCGATGGCCATGCTTTTTGGTGGCTCGTGTTGTTTGAGTATCTTGAGAACGAGGATACTTAGACAGATTTGGCCGTTTTGCTGTTTGTGCATCCATATTCACTAACGTTTAGCAAGACCTTGCAGCTTGCATCATCAGAGTGAAAGTCGCACTAAGAACTGAAGGTCGGTGTGGAGCTATTTATAGTCCTCTGTGCCAGGCGCGCGGAGTGACGTAACGCTGGTTGGTCATCCAAGTGCAACGTAATCCGTGGGGCGTGGCCGTATGACGCACAGTGCTTGTAATGTTTTAGATCGTGTATCACAGGTGTCCACGTTTTACTAAGCTTAAAGCCATCTTTCCTGTTGATATTATTTGGATGTTTTTCTATTTCTATGGCTTCACGTATCACTCGCGGGAAGTAATGAGGTATTCTGGCAAGTACTCTGGCATGCTCAAATTCTAGACTGTGTCCATGTGTAAATGTATGCTCAGCTACGGCTGATTTTGTGATGCGTTTGAGTTTGCAATCGCCTTTATGTTTTTGGAGTCTTAGATCAACGGAACGACCAGTCTGTCCAATGTAACTCGAGCCGCAAGAACAAGGAATGCGATATACGCCAGCGGTTTTTAAACTTGGAATCTTGTCTTTTACCGATCTGAAGCCGTTACCCAAAGTTTCCTTGCTCGTGAACACAGTTTTGATGCTGCATCGTTGATATCGAGTGATACGTGAAGCCATGGATAATTTTACATAGATGAAGAGAAAAATATGAACATTTTCAACTGCAAAGTGCGTACCTCTTCAGCCGATAACGGGAATTTCAGGATGGGCGAGAGAAAGGACGAGTGGAAAATGGAAGAGAGGCCAGGAAAGGTGGAGAAGTACTGCCCCGGCAGTCGCCTTAGAGAGGTAACTCTGTTGACTGAGCAAAACCACCTTAAAACTTGAATTAGAGCAGAGAGACCACGGCAATCGAACCCACGACCTCCCGAATGCTAAGCAGACGTTCTAACCACTAATCTACAAAGCTCGGTTTTTGTTGTCATTCTATTTGATTTTATTTATGACCTATTTCTGAATTTATATTTTCTGGTTTAGTTTTATAAAGTGTTGTATAAGTGACAATGAACTAACATTGTATGTATAATAATTGTAGTAGAAGAAAAGATATTACTCACAAAAACACATTGATAATTATTTTAAAAATGTTATATTTTTTGCAAAATGTATTTGTGATTAAGGCAGTCTTCTAGTTAGTATTCAAAATAACACACTATCAGTATTATTCAAACGCTATGTAAAATAATTTTTCTAAATACAAGCATTTCCACTAGAATTTTGGTAGAATTTTTAATTAGTAAGAAACGGCTCATTACCAAATGTTCGTAAGAAGGTTTGAAGAATTCATAAAAGCTTCTAATTATACTTACAATATAAGACCAAAAGAAACCAATTTAGGCATGAACACGATGTTTCGATGTTCTGAAAAAAATCGATGTTTTGATTTTCACGTAGGAATTTTTTAGATGATTTCGGAGGCTTTCACGGCCATTGTCATTAAGTAACAAACGACTTTCAGGATTGGACCGTGTCATGATTGAGATCAAAGAACTCAACGTTTGGCCCACTTTCGTAAGGGTATTCATCAGGAGGAAAAAGCAAACGAGCACGGTAACTCAACGTGTGAACCACGTCAGAGGCGAAACTCAACTTATTGTTTGGTGTTTATGAAGAAGCTTGCTAATCAAAAATTGCAGTTGTGGAAGGCCAAAAGAAAGTTTTGAACTGTAGGGAATCCACAAAAGGCATGTCACGCCCTGGAGAAGGACAAGCGCATGTTGTGAAAACTGCAGGCACTGTTAAGTGCGTGGAAAACATTTTGCTTGAAGATAGGCCTATTCAAGTAAAATATTGCGAGCCCCGTAAATATTAGAATTGGAACTGTTAAATCTAGTACAAAAGAACTCGGCGTTGAAAGGGTACCGTTTTAAGTTGCACTGTGATTATCTCAAATTGTTTCACCAGCAGACTACAGCAATGGGAGCTGTGTTTTAATGCTAATGACGATTGTTTTGAAATATTCTTTTTCTTCTTCTTCTTCTTCTTCTTGATTTAGGTATTACACCTGTTATTTTTCAGTGGTTTTATTGTTTTGTTGGCGACGTTGTTACTCTACCTCATAGACCAGTCGTCAGAGGAGATCGGCGTTAATTGTATCCCAACGTCGAATGCTCACCCGGCTTATTACCTATCTAGTGGACTGCGGAAAAGTTCCGCCTATTCATAGATTCGAACTGAGGACTTGCTTATTGCAAGCCTGGCACTCTTGCATATGTGACTATTTCATTTTAACATTTGATGTGTTTTAGTCGTTGCCATGGTAATTGATAATTGACCGTGGTATCTTTCCACCCTAAGTTTGTGAGGATTGGTTTAAATGATGCACATGGTCAAAAAGATAATACTTTTATTGGTTAAGCATTTATATAAGAACATCACATTAAACTTTTTTGCACTACTGTTGAACTGGTTCAGAAGTTTTTGTAGGTTATCTTCACTATCAGATATGAGGACCGCGTCGCGTCGTCCGCAGAACACATTGTGCTTATGTTATTTGTTTCTATCTTGTATCTTGATTTTATTCTTCAGTTATTATTTTGCCTATAACCCAGTTAGCGAGTTGTAAGCTTAGTGAGTCTCCTTGACGAATTCATTTTGAGACATTTATATATTTGGTAAGCCCTTTATTTGTTTGGATTATTGTTGTGTTTCCTGCGTTAATGTTTTTCACTATATTCATGATTTTTCCGGTATTGTTTTTGTTTTGTGACACATGTAGTTTTAGGCGGTCAAATGCCTTTCATAAGTCCACATAACATAGGTAGGCAGGTGTATCACAAATTAAAATTGAGTGTGTTGTTTCCCAGTGACGGAAGCGTTATTGTTTTTCTGATATTCTCGTTTTTTATTGTATTTTTTTGTTAACTACACGTGCCAGTAATTTTAGCATCGAGTTACGTAGGGTAATACGTCCATAATTTTGGGGTTTATATTTATTTATTTTTAAATATGGAAATTGTCATGCTTTCTTTCCACTGTTTTGGCACTTTACTTTCTTTAACTATCTTTTGGAACAATTGATATATTTGATCTATTACCATATGAGCGAATATTTTTATCCTCTGGAGGGCCGTTGAATTGATATCGGTACAGTTTTGTTCATATACTGACAATTTTTGACAACTAAATAGGAGAAATTGAGATAAATACCTTATTACGATGACAATTTCAGTGGCGTACATCACGGTCATCTAATTGTGTCCTGTCATCTGTCAAGCAAAACATTAAGTGGACAACTATAGTAATTATGTACTAATGTACATGATTGTCACAATTACTTTTCAAAACTTTAAAAATTCGTACAGTATATTCAACTTTGAGGATTTTCTCCAAGATTTCCCATTCTTAAATTTACAACTGTTCAGTAACCTGACTTTGACAGAAGCCTGACATTATTGTATTATACATATTATAATAAAAATTGCTCCACTACTGAGTTTATAATTCTTAACAACCAATCATAAGATCGACGAAATTTTCAAATGTATCCCTTCCATATTCTCGGTATGTGAAAACAACTGTAATGTCATTTTAATGAATACAAATAATTCCACAGCTCTATAGATGATAACAGCATTCGAGCATACTATATTTATTCAGATCCGTATTAAATTACTATTAATCCCATCGGAGCTAGCGGATTTCCTGTTCTTCATTTTTATTGTAGCTTCGTTTATTTCTCGAGCTGTTATTTAAAATTTTTTCTTGTGTGGTTCAATGTATTCACATTTTTCTTCGCCATCTATGTTTTCTTCACATAGGGTTGAGAAATGTTCATTAACGTCCTTTTTGGTTTTGTATAAATTTCTGTTAAGATAAATTTTAAGTTCCAAACCTAGGTATTTGGTTTGAACTAGACTCGTACTTATAATGGACTATACTAATAATGAGCTACTAAATAGAATTTATCCACAATCACCTTATAATTGAAGTTTTATCCACACTTATGAACCGTCTAAAGTACCACTTTATCCACTACTGGAATAATGAAATTACTTTATTCCACTAGTGAGATAAAACCATGTCACTTACTACTGCATTGTCAGCACTGTCAAATTATGCTAAATTCGAAATTTGGAGGTTAAGTTTTGCATCAATCTGTGTCAAATAACAAACAAAACTTAACCTATTAACCTCCCGAATTTGACATAGACTGACAATACACTTCAGTACTGCCAAACGTATACCATTTGATCTTTCAGTACTTTCCAAATTGTTACTATGACTTTTCATGGTTGTCAATACAAAACGTATGTTTTTTTAGATATTTATTCAGTTGTTGGATAAAACGTTGTATTGCATTCGTGTTTTAGTTGCGTTTTATCCACGCAAGAATGTTTAAAAGCGAGAACGCAGTTCGAGCGTTTAAACATTCTTGCGTGGATAAAACACCATCTAAAACACTTATACAATAAATAACTATTTTCTAGTACATAAAATAGTCATATGGAATATTATAAAAGTAAATACATTTAAAATATTCTAATGAGGTTAGGATGACAGAATTGATTGCCAAATAATGAAACTCTGGTCAAAAAGGTAGTTTAATAATCACAATATTTATATAAGTAGACTGCAAAACATACTAATTATGAACAAGTGTGTGAAACAGCATAACTTGCTGCATTCAACTTGTAAAACCACTTTACCTTTATTTATAATTCAATTTGCTAATAATTAAACTATTTGTATAAATGGTTATTCAAGGTAATGTATAATATAATAAAAGACTGTTATTGATATTAATTCTGTAAACTGCAGCTCGTTCAAGGATACTTACGGCCAGGTGGCAGCTGACCATCAATATGTCAAAACCAGGTATATTTCACGGTTAAAGTCACTCGTCATATGAAAAGGCTAAAATAGTTTGAAATGTTAAATGTCCTATATTGGTCTATTATTGACTTCATTTCACAACTAAAAGAGGGTTTGCAGTTGCACATCAAACTTGTGCGACTCTTTTGTTGAGCTCCCTTTCGTGCTTCTTCTGACCAAGCCGTGTTTTTCAAAAAATAATATTCATTCGAGTGCCGCATGGGTCCTTTGTGATTTTTATTTGGCATGCACAACATAATTGCCAACAAGCTACGGAAAGAAGCGTTTCGGATTCGACAGATCAAGGTTGAGTGCGAAAAAACAAAATGCGCATAAAAGACATTAGTTACTACTAATCAAATTTTTTATGTCAGGGTTTTAATTCATCGGTTCGCTGTTTAAACTATTTTTTTCATGGGATTGTTCGCGATGGTGTTTAATAACGGATATATTCGTTGGAAAATCTTGTTGGGCTTGGGTACTGCATTTTGGGCCTTGCTATGTTTGTATGACACCTATCTCGTCGATCCCGAAACAAAATCTTACTATTCTGAATTAGGTATGTTCTTTACGATTCGTCCACGGCCACATAAACATATTTGCTTTAAGCTGCAGACGATTTCGGATGGCTTTCACAGGTCTCCGAGGAAGAAATCGTAGCAGAAGGTGCTGATTTCGGACGAGAAGACAACATTCAGTTTCCTAACGAGAATGGATTGGCGTTTTACTTAGTACTATGGAATATTTTAACATTCGTCATTTCATTTAGTGCATGTGCTCTTGGAAAGCTAGCGTGCGCCTATTGCTGGAAGTTTAGAAACTTAGCAGGGTACTGAATCATTAATATGAATTTCTATAATTTGATTGTTTTTTGTATTAGCAGGCACGTTATCACCCCAGAGAGTGTAGAGCAAGCAGCTAAAAAATATAGTCTTAGTAAAATCCCTGTGCTATGTGGATCGAAGTCTGCAACAACCAACACGCTCGATATCATTGACGAAGTAAGTGAAAAAGGCGAACGTTGTTCTCATGAGGCAGCTTTTTTGAAAGGAGAAAATGAATCACACCTTGAAAATATCCCGAATTTTTTAAGAGCATCGACTACCACTATAGACTTGACTATGAGACACAGCAAGGTAAATGTGTCGATATTCATACGAGGAACATTTACACATTTCTAGGAATTTATGTGTAGCAAAAATATGGTTTTCGCACAGTTTTACTTAGGGTCGATATATTTTTGCATGTACAGTATAATACCTTACTATATACCGTACAAGTGGATGTAGTTATCATCTAAATTAATGTATGGAATTTAGTACAAAATTGACAACAAAGTTTAAACTCCAAATTTTTAGTGATTTAGAGTGTATTTTAAAATCTCTCAAAAAATTTAGTTTCAAGCTAAAAATGAATCGAATTCAAGTTTTCCAAATATAATTGTTCTTTTTTAATAGTGATTGTGCATTCTGTAATTCTTTTTTACACATTTGATCAATTCTGTATGTTACATTAGTTTTTCACTGAGCGCAATAAGCTCAGAAACGTTCGATTTCCACCTGAAGGAAGATTGTTGCTCCTAGGAGGTATAGATAAAGAAATTTCGAAGTAATTATATCTAATTAGTATCTACTACTGATATTGTTTTAAGACTGAAGGGTGAGTGGGCGACACCGGAAGGTAGAAGAGAGTAAAGATAATACATGTTCATGAATGAAAATGAAAACTAATTAATTGAAGTGAGAATACCTTGAAGAAAGCTTTCCTTTTTTATGGACGTGTGTTAC
This sequence comes from Agriotes lineatus, assembly GCA_940337035.1. Lineage (NCBI taxonomy): Eukaryota > Metazoa > Arthropoda > Insecta > Coleoptera > Elateridae > Agriotes > Agriotes lineatus. The sequence goes on along the minus strand of OW679196.1, from coordinate 133,671,857 downwards.
AATGTGTGTTCACGTTAATTTATACAAATATTTTATAGTTTTCTGAAACAATTCATATAGAGCTAAAGAATAGACTTTGAATAACACTATAAACAAAGATTAATAAAAAGGCTTCTGAGTATACAAATGTATAAGATAGAAAAAAGTGCATGAACAGAGAATATCAGAAAGACTACACCAACGGCAAAAAAAAATGAAATGATAATTTTCCAATGTAGGCAGTAACTGACAACATGCAAAAACTGCAGCTTAGAAATCGTGAAAGAAAATTTAAAAAATACGCAAATTGCATTGAGTGTTAAAAGACCAATTACAAAACGAATATAGGGATTTTGAGATTGCTTTACATTTTTTTTTGTGATTGCGATTGACTGGTCAAAAGTATTAATTCTATGATTTCGACAGTTATACTTCTTCAAGCCGTTTTCTGGAACATAGTACCATGAGATAAAAAAAAATTCCGAGCAGGCCTTGATATGTGTTATACGTTTGGCAGTACTGAAGTGTATTGTCAGTCTATGGCATTTTCGAGATTTGCAGGTTAAGTTTTACGTCAGTCTGTGTCAAACAACAAACAAAACCTAACCTTTTAATCTCGAATTTGACATAGACTGACAATATACTTCAGTACTGCCAAACTTATAACACATATCAAGGCCTGCTCAGAATATTTTTTTTTATTTTAAGATTCTTGCAAGGTTAATGAGCAGTCACTAGTAATTATGTTCACACCATGAAGTGTTTACATATCCATCAGAAATCTCTCACCTATCTTGCAGAATATGAGAAAGATTTCAGCTAATGTAATTGGTTTTGCAATGTGATACTAATAAAACATTTTTAGTCAAGACACTTTAAAATTTTATTGTTAAAAAACATGTAAAAAGTTTATTATTTTTTGTAACGTTTCGCTAAACATTGTTAGCTTCTTCAGACAAAATTTGAAATATAAGAGGACAATTTGTTGACTAGAATGATTAACAATCTGTTTTAATTGATTCTAGAATTATTTGTTCAATTATTGGAAAACAGAATTGTAATGATAATTGGAAGAACTTCTCTTATTAAAACATTTAACAGCGTTTAGCAATAATAGTATCTTTGATTAAGGTTGTATGAGTTGAATTCTTGTATTTGATAGTACATGGAAATTAATTGAAATGTCACAAATTGTTGACTTTGACTTTTGTTTAATTGTAATTGTCACAATGAATATTTGTTTGTGTATTTTACATTTTAATACAAACATGTGATACTCGATTTATAAAATTATCTTTATGTGTAGTTGGACGTTTAAACGTTTATTGTTTCCATGTGTGAGCTATAATGTCAGCTTTAAATCTTTAAATCTTTTTTATTTTCTCCTTGTTACGTAAATACTTGGAATTTAATCATAGCCGATTACTTTGGTTTGGTAATGGCTATTATAGTTTTACGATAGGTTTACTTGGTTTTATTGTCTTAGTAATTAAGGTTGTGAATTTGTATTTTTCTATTAACAGTTATTGTTTTTGTACTATTAATATTGTTTCCCTCTACATATGTAATTGCTTGTGCTAGTTTAATTTTATGTTGGTCATACAGATTGGCATGTTTCTGTTTGTTAGGTTATGGTTTTATTTTAAAAAAAATTTGTTATTGGAAAACATTCGTTTGGATTAAAGGATCAATTAATGAGTATTGAAACCATCATTTATAAAAATTAAAATTTGAGAGCACGTTTTACTTTAGTTTGCTTTTTGACAAGGAAGTGCACTTCACAAGTGTTTACATCATTGCTTCATCATTACCAAACCAAAGTAATCGGCTATGATTAAATTCCAAGTATTTACGTAACAAGGAGAAAATAAAAAAGATTTAAAGATTTAAAGCTGACATTATAGCTCACACATGGAAACAATAAACGTTTAAACGTCCAACTACACATAAAGATAATTTTATAAATCGAGTATCACATGTTTGTATTAAAATGTAAAATACACAAACAAATATTCATTGTGACAATTACAATTAAACAAAAGTCAAAGTCAACAATTTGTGACATTTCAATTAATTTCCATGTACTATCAAATACAAGAATTCAACTCATACAACCTTAATCAAAGATACTATTATTGCTAAACGCTGTTAAATGTTTTAATAAGAGAAGTTCTTCCAATTATCATTACAATTCTGTTTTCCAATAATTGAACAAATAATTCTAGAATCAATTAAAACAGATTGTTAATCATTCTAGTCAACAAATTGTCCTCTTATATTTCAAATTTTGTCTGAAGAAGCTAACAATGTTTAGCGAAACGTTACAAAAAAAAATAAACTTTTTACATGTTTTTTAACAATAAAATTTTAAAGTGTCTTGACTAAAAATGTTTTATTAGTATCACATTGCAAAACCAATTACATTAGCTGAAATCTTTCTCATATTCTGCAAGATGGGTGAGAGGTTTCTGATGGATATGTAAACACTTCATGGTGTGAACATAATTACTAGTGACTGCTCATTAACCTTGCAAGAATCTTAAACTGCAAAAACAGCTGTTAAATAAAATTTATTTCATTTTTTTTTATCTCATGGTAGTTAGTTATGGTGTATTTGGAAGAACCCAGAGATTAAATAAATTTATAATTAGAGTGGCCTGTGGTTCGTGTTATACGTTTGGCAGTACTTAAGTGTATTGTCAGTCTATGTCAAATTCGAGGTTAGTAGGTTAGGTTTTGTTTGTTATTTGACACAGACTGAAGCAAAACTTAACCTGCAAATCTCAAATTTGACATCTGACAGTGTTTGAAATAAGATATAACCCTAGAGTTTTATAGCTATAAAACTCTAGGGGTTTATGGCCTACATAATACAACTGATATTAGTGTAATTTAGATTCCCTGTATATAGTTTACTAAAGAGTTGGGCAAACAACGTGATAGATTTTGATTGGTTTGGATAATTTTTTACAAGACATGAATGATAAAAGTGCGTCTTTTGGTATTAGTATAGTATGTCGCCACATCAGAAAAATACTATGTATAGTATGTCGCCACATCAGAAAGATGTTAGGTTAGGTTAGGTTACAAAACATAGGCAATACAAAATTTTAATACTCAATACAAAACCTAACCTAGCGTAATATTTTTCCGATGTATAGTATATACATAGTATTTTTCTGAAGTGACGACATACGTTTAGTTTTTTCCGATGTGGCGACACACTATACTACTACGGCGTCTTTTTACATATTTTGTAACACGTTACAACCGATGGTTCCACACATGCAAATCTAACTTCTAATTTGATTGACCGTATATTCCTAATAGTGTGTTCTAGAGATCCTAAGAATGGTCCATGCTCTGAAAAATCGCCCATCGAAAGCAAGATAGCAAAATAGGTTTTCATAACCTCTTTGTTCGACATATGTCAAACGTCTAATTTGGATAAACATTTATGTCAAATCAGGCTATTTGCCCAACTCTTAGTAAACTATATACAGGATCTCTAGTGTAATTATGCCTGTATATTATATGAGTTGTAGATAATAGTTATTTACTATACAAGTGGGATAACAGCATCATTAATATACGTGTGTGTAAGTTACAAACGAGTGCGTAGCACGAGTTATGTAAGCACACAAGTATATTAATGATGCATTATCACACATGTATTGTACAAGATTTTATCTACGACTGCCTAAAATTGAGAAAAGTGCATTAAGAGAAATGTCAGATCTGTAATTTTCAAAAATATTTTAGTAGGAAAATGTCATTATGTCATTCATTTGACACTATTTCAGTTACGTAATGAAGTCATTACACAACTCAGTTGCGTAATGAAACCATTACATAACTGAGTGGTGTAATGAGCTTCATTACCTAACTGAAATAGTGTCAAATGAGTGACGTAATACGTTACTTATCCCACTGGAGTAGATAATAGTATATTATTATATGAGCGATTATGACAGCCATTATTCACGAAGATGACATTTGCGCCACAAGCCGAAGGCGCGTGGCGCAAGTCATCTGAGTGAATAATGGCCATAATCACGAATATAATACGATATTTTATCTACTCCTATGCAATAGGAGCCTTGTGTTCATATTTCAGAATTATGACATTTGTGACAGCTGTTAACTTCAAAAGTCATTTAATAATAAGAATGAATTTTGTGATTGGCTACAACCTATTGAATAATAAAAATAGAATTTTCTGATTGGTTGCAATTTGCAAACTATTGAATAATGAAACCGTGAATTATGAATCATAATTCATGGCCATTGTGCAGTAGAAGTAGATAAAATACATTTATCTTCAACCGTCAAATAATAAGTGCATTATATAGCCAACTCTAAATACCAAAAGTGGTTCATATTACACTGGTGGAATATGAAATTTCATATTCCACAGGGTATTTTTTTAAATTAGTGGGCTACACTGTCAATAAATGACATTAACGTCGAGGTTAGCAGGTTAGGTTTTGCCTGAGTTTTGACACAGACTAACGCAAAACCTAACCTGCTAACCTCTCCAATTTGACATAGACTTACAGTGTCACCAAATATATACATAGTTGTAGATAAAATATTGTATTTCACATGCATATAATGGCTGTATTACACTTGGATGTTTATCTACTCCTACTGCACAATGACCATGAATTATGATTCATAATTCACGGTTTGCAGCCAATCATAAAATTATATTTTCATTATTCAATAGTTTGCAAATTGCAACCAATCAGAAAATTCTATTTTCATTATTCAATAGGTTGTAGCCAATCACAAAATGCATTCTTATTATTAAATGACTTTTGAAGTTAACAGCTTTCACAAATGTCATAATTCTGAAATATGAACACAAGGCTCCTATTGCATAGGAGTAGATAAAATATTGTATTATATTCGCGATTATGGCCATTATTCACTCAGATGCCTTGCGCCACGCGCCTTCGGCTTGTGGCGCAAATGTCATCTTCGTGAATAATGGCTGTCATAATCGCTCATATAATAATATACTATTACATGCTTGTTGAATAAAATACTATTATAATTAGAGTCGCCTGCGATTCGTGCTATACGTTTGGTAGTATTGAAGTGTATTATCAGTCTATGTCAAATTCGAGGTTAGTAGGTTAAGTTTTGTTTGTTATTTGACACAGACTGACGCACAACTTAACCTGCAAATCTCGAATTTGGCATAACTAGATAGTGCTGCCAATAATGCAGTACTGAGTGACATAGTTTTTATTTCAATAGTGGGTTATGGTTTTTACCTCACTAGTGGGATATAGGCCACTGTAGAGGTCTAAACTCGATATAGTAATAGCGGTATAACTATAACTAAATTTCAAATAACAATGCAGTAGGTGGCGCTCTAAACTCAAACTCAGTTTTACACTAGAAAAATATAACTTTGGTTGTCTGCTCGCGTTTTACAATAATTTTGTTCTATATAATTCAAATAAACGTTGTGGGGTATCCTTTTTTGTCGATGATTTATCGATTTTCCTTTCATATTTTTAGGATTCATACCAAATGTCAAACTGGCAATTTGGAAAAAGTATTTGATTTTCAGATGATTGTAATGATGACTTGGTTTCGACCAACCTCGACCATAGTTATGATTACTACTTAGTTCCAAGTACTGCATGCTTATTTGAAATTTAGTATAGGAGGTGCTGGCTAAACATTTTTTGCTATACTTTAAGCAAAGAATTATTAAAAATAGAAACCTTATAAATCATACTAATCTCTTCTAAGTAAAGAAAAACGGCACTGGTTCAATCTACTATGCTCTGAAAAATATTGTTAGAACCATACCTTGAACGCTTCTAGTTCATTCTGGGAGCTCTCTGCAAGGACCTAGGCATCTACTCCGTATGGAAGGACGGATAACACATAACACCTCGCCATTCTCATCCTTAGTTCTAATGTGAGGTCATGGCTGCATAGGACTCGTCTCATGGTCATAAAGCTGCTCTGGCTTACTCAATCCGACATCTGATCTCAGTTGAAAGATCCCAAGTTTCACCCAAAGCATATCCAAGGTATTTTATCTTCTAGGTTCTCTCCAGGGAAGTATCATTTGACACTGGCTGCTTGCTGACTATCTTTTTGGTATTTATTTTGAAACCATACTGCTGAAATATATCGATTGTTCGACACAACAGCAGCTGTAGTCTTTCTATACTATTTGCAATGAGAACGTTGTCGTTGACGTATCCTTTATCTAATAGACTTGTCTGTCCGGGACGCTGTTTTGTCTGTCCGGGACGCTGTTTCAGTAGCCAAACCGTAAGAGATAGAGAAAAAAGTTACAAGTGTATGACGATGTTATCTCATCGCGCAATAAAAAACATGTAGGTTAACTACAAGTAGAATGACAAAGATTCACTTTTGTGGATCGTATAGATAACATTTAAAATATATCTCCATTTTCTTGCTTCTCAGTTAATAATAATAAAATGCTAGTTTTATTTTTTCCTTCGGTTATGGAAAATGAAAAATGGTTAGCAACAGTATGAATAGATGCAGTATTTTTTTCTCTACAAAAAATGTATTTACACTTTAGCTCTAAAATAATTAGGGGAGCCAATAATTGGACATTAAGAATTTAACACGAGATAAAAAAAAAATTGACCGGAAGTCGACCTCGGAAAAGAAATCCGATTTCCGGTTTCTATATATTTTTGGAATCTACTCTTCAAGCTGAGTCGAATGATATATATCTCGTCCTCCTAAAATATATCTCCATTTTCTTGCTTCTCAGGTAATAATAACAAGTTAATGAAGGTTATATGTTTGGAATGGTCATGTCAGGTCAGGAACCGAATTTTAGTCACGTGACACTTCCGGTTTTCGAGAAATCACGTTTTTATTTAATACGCGTTCTATTTGAAAAACGGTCTTTTTTGTTTTATTAAATGAGACATTTGTCTCACTGGTTGCTAGTCGGATATTATTAGAGATGCCGTTTGTTTTAATTCTTTCCGCTGTACTTTGAATAATATGTTTGGAATATAAATTGAAAATTAGAGATGTTAGCATACACCCTTGTCTTACTCTATTTTGCACCCAACGGTTCAGCGGTGTGTCATTACCGAACAGTTCTTGTACATACTATCTCCATCTGGTTAGATTTTTTAGATATTTAGAATTGGTTTGCCATTCTGATCTAAAGTCTAGCAGACCTTCATCTTCTATTACACCCCACAGTCCCCCTACTTGAGTATCACTTTTGTTTATCCTATCTAATCTCTCACCTTTTTCTCTAATCGAGTTCATATTTTTGTTTTTGTGCAGTATTGTTGCCCATGATGTCAACTATGTTCTGCCATACTTCCATTTTTTATACCTTCATCAGTGATACCGTTGTGGCGTTTACACTTGTTCTGAACATTCTTACAATTTTTCTATGGGGATACCCTCACCAAGTTGTATATTTTGTAGTTTCCATTTTATTGTTTATTTCACATGTTAACGTATCACGGTTGCCTATTTCGGGTCGGCGTTGGGGTTTTACTCTTCTTAGGACGAACAGGAATTTGTGCGAACGTGGGAAATAGTTTTATTTTGCGTCAGCACCAGTGAACGTTGTTTTCACAGGTTTCACTACATTCATATATCTTTGTTTGACTCTAAACCTAAAAGTTTCGTTTGCACATAATATGTCCATGCGATTCTAAGCATAACTTGAAAGCTGTTTTTTAAAGGTGACTTTGATTAATTTCCATGCCTCATTCCATATAAAAACACTGAAAAACGTAACACTTCAAAATCCTTGTTCTGGCCACGGTACTGCAGAGTTGAATGTTGCTCTGTTTTTTCTATGCGAATTTTAATTGTAGAAGACCTCCTCATTCAAATGTGTGTCTATGTAGCTAATATTTGGAACTCTGCATTGCAACAAGCGACGAATCTGGATTAGCTGACAATCACAATTTTGGTCTTATTTATATAAGTCTCATATTAAAACCACAATATTTATCAATCTCTTTAATCCGTTTGCATTGTAAGCGATTAGAATAGTTTCGTCTGCATATCTCAAATTCTTCATTTATTAAAATTCTGTCCTGTACGACTTCTAGTTCGCCCTGAAAGAGTCTTTCTGAATAAGCATTGAACAGTAAGGGGGAAAGAATACAACCCTGCCGACTTCCTTGCTGGACCTTAAAACTGACATATCTTGGCCTTTGAATAATTCAATTAAAATCCACTTCTGAAGACGATGTAAAGGTTCCTACACGCGTTTATGAATTACTTTTAAGAAATACTATAACATGTGACTTATTAGAAATATTCAAGGGTAATACCACAAGCAGTGGATATATTTTTGACAAATATTTTGTCGTTTCCATGTAAATTATTGCGTTTAAATTTCACGATACAAAATCACATCAAAAATGTCACGAGCCGAAGGCGAGTGACATTTAAATGTGATTTTGTTGAGTGAAATTTGCAATAATTTCTATGGAAATGGCAAAATATTTTTAAAAAATATATCCACTTCGAGTGGTATTTGGGAAGACTATTTAACAATATTAATACATAACGATTAACTTTATTGAAAAATAATCCAACAATTAATATAATTATTCATTCTCAATTAAATTCAGCGGAATACTTCCAAAACACAGCATTTTAAAATTTTTAAAACAAGCTACACAGTTTGTTGAGGTTTAGTGTTACGTAACCTAGCGATATCACTAAGGACAGAACATCGTTGTTAAGCGATACTTCGCAACAAGGCTATTTATTTTTTGAGTACGTACATTGTTTTGTGAATATTTTGCTTGGTGCCCAATATTCAGTGACATACTGTTGTTAATGGTTGAAAAAAGCAAATGTCTGCAATGTGATTGGATTATATGTTATAGTGTTGAATAGTCTCCTATATTAATAATTCTCACCATTCAGCTGATATGCTGCTGGTGTCACATGTATCATTAAATAACTTTATAAATATTATACACCAAGTGAATTAAACATATGTTTATTCACGAAAAGATCATATCTTTGAGTGAATAATTGTTAATACGCGTGGAGTATATGTTTTTATTCAATTTTGAAGAAATTTTGAATAAAAAACATTCAAATCAAGATATAAATTTGCCCATTCATTGTCGATTTGATCTAAATTTTAGTAATTATATATTAAACACTACTAAGAAAAACAGTAATTGAATATAAATATTTGTAGAAATAATAAAAATATGTTGTTCTTCATTGAAACTTTTTTTAATTCACTAGTGAATTAATAGTATATTATTATATGAGTGAATAATGGCCATAATCGCGAATATAATACGATATTTTATCTACTCCTATGCAATAGGAGCCTTGTGTTCATATTTCAGAATTATGACATTTGTGATAGCTGTTAACTTCAAAAGTCATTTAATAATAAGAATGCATTTTGTGATTGGCTACAACCTATTGAACAATGAAAATAGAATTTTCTGATTGCTTGCAATTTGCAAACTATTGAATAATGAAAATAGAATTTTATGATTGGCTGCAAACCGTGAATTATGAATCATAATTCATGGCCATTGTGCAGTAGGAGTAGATAAACTTTTTTAATTCACTAGTGAATTAAAACACTTTTATATCTTGTGAATAATAGACCGTTTATGAAGGTTGTTATGCAGTTAATAATGTCACTTTAAACTGTCAAAATTGAATAAAAATAATGATCGATGATTTCTTCTTCTATTAGTTTAAATAGATCTCAATATATTTTATCAGGTCCTGGTTCCTTTGTTGTCTTTAAATTTTGTTATATTCTTCTTGGGCGATTCATTGTTGTGGCATCAATATTGTCTACATTACACTTCTCCAAAAAATTAAAGCACCACCAAAAAGTAGCCAAAAGTTTAAAGTTAATTTTTGTCGAAACCACTTATCCAATTTGGACGATTTTTTTTTTGAATGACAAGTTGTCTGTTTCAGAAAGTTAGTGTACTAACTATTATTCGCATAGAAATTTATTTTTTTATAAATACTGGGTGTAACAATTATAACCACCCTATGGGGTTCAACAGTTACAATATAAAGTTATAATTCCAAGCAAACTCTAGCCTTATCTTTTTATAACAGTTGGTTTTTTTATTTAGTCTTTTATCGTAGCTACTGCAAGAGAAACACAATTTTATAGCAGAACATGTTTTTATTGACTTTAATTTACCTTTAAAGCACTAAAGTAGCAGGCTATGGAAAAACATCAGGTAAATACAGCCGTCAAAAAGCAGTTGATAGAAGTGTGTTTTCGGTGTTAGTTCTTAACGTTTTTTTTTGCAAAATCTGTTTGTCAGTATGCAACGTGAAACACGAAATCTTACTGGACCAAAATTATATACGGTGCCTTATTTTAAGTATGGGCCAAGAAGTTATTCTTGCCAGTGGCGGAAATACTCGCTACTGAGACTTTCGTTTACCATTTTTCTTTACATTTTGTTTCTTTTTTTGTTATTAAATTTAGTTCTCGATGAAAACATGTTATGCTATAAAATTGTGTTTCTCTTGCAGTAGCTAAGATAAAAGAGTAAATCACAAAACAAAAAGTTATAAAAAGATAAGGCTAGAGTTTGCTTTGAATTATAACTTTATATTGTAACTGTTGAACCCCACAGGGTGTTATACATTTTATGGAGAAAACATGTTATAATTGTTACACCTGGCATTTATACAAAAATAAGTTTCTATGCGAATAAAGTCGTACACTAACTTTCTGAAAGTGTATTACGATGTAACTTGTTGATGCCATTGACGAACCTTTTTCTCTTCTTCTAACTTCTAACGACAGTTGCTCACTGTTGTCGGTGCTACTGTGTTCCTGTGTTACTTGACTTAAGACAATGCTGTAGCATTTTTTATTTTTTCGTGTAAGTTATATAAACGTGCTTGTCGTTTAGTTGTTCTATTTCACAGCATTGTTCGTTTCACCAAGCCTACTTAGCCCCTTTGATTTTTCTTTGTGTTACGCATTTTTTATTTTTCTCGGTTTTTTCATAATATTCAAAATTTCGCTTGTGTACCAGGTATTGATTTTTCTCTTTACCGTAACAAAACTTTCTTTAGCAAACGAGATTCTAATCTTTGAAATCGATCTCCGCTTCTGCTCGATGTTATTATTAATACCTTTCTTTATCTTAGCAATTCTGTATTTTGCATATTGTTTTATTCTACATTTTTTATGTTTTAGCTGATACGTTTTTCCATATCTGGCCTTTTAACATATATGACTTGTTCTTAATTTATCTTAATCGTAATTTGAGGTTTGCAGATCGTTTCTGATGCATTTAAAAAAAAATCAAGTAAACTATCGAAATTTAAAAATTTGTTGTTCGGTCACCGGACTTGGCAGCATCTACCTATTCAAAAAAAGGTTTTGAGCTCTTTTTATGATCTATTCTGTATATATTCAACTATAGCCGGAGTTCCGATTCTAAAAGCTGTAAGTACTTGATGTTGGATATCTTTATCCTGTATTTGATATATGTCCTATCCATTATAATTTTCTCAGAGAGGAAGGAGGGAGGGTATAGTTGAAAACTTTATTTGGCCATTATTGACCTTGCATTTTGAGAACGTGACCAGACCATTTAAATAAATTCGAATAGAAACGTTATATTTACAAACAAGAAAGTAGTACCAGCTTTGTCAGAAATGAAACTAATAGATATACCAGAATATGTATCCATGACAGGGACTACATAGCACAAGTTCAAAGGTTAAACTGTTTAGGATGTCAAGAGCAAAATATGGAATTAATTGAAAATACACTGTTGACAATATGAGACAAATTCTGGAAGGTGTAAATTATGTATGACGGCAGGAGCGATCTCAAACAACATTAGTTGTGCCTTATAGTTTGGAAATGTATAAAATAAATAACGATTACAAACTGACGCATAATTAGTTGATATGGATTATAACAGGTTTCTCATTTTGAGATTAGAGTCAAAAATACGTTCATACAAAAAAAATATTCTAAAGAATTCAATTTGTTTTTCAAATTTCATATTATTTAACTAACAAAACAGTATGGTTTACTTGAGCTTGCTCATACTCTATTTCATTGTATATTTTTGAATACTAAATTCCTAGAACTAAGTAAACATTCCTTGTAGATTCCCAGTTTTCTGTTTTCTGCAATTTGAGTAATCAAATTTTGTTCTATTAGAACGACCTGCCTTCTCGCCACGAGCAGCAAATGGAAAGGCAGTGCGCCAAGCTGCGGGACGAAATGATACTAATACAAGCAAGCTCCATAAAAGAACACGCAGCTCTCTCCCGAAAACTCGAACTGGTGACCAAAGAAAAGAAGGACTTGTGCAGGCAACTGATGCTCGCTCAGAAAGAAAATCGAGCAGCCAAGATGCAACTTGAAGAGTTGCTTTCTGAAAAATCCATGCTGCTAAAGCGGCTAGAATGTGCCTCTAAGGAGTTTAAAAGCAATACTAAATCAAAAAAGCAAGCACTGGCAAAGCTGGAGGAATCTCAAGCAACAATTGCTGCTTTAAAACAAGAGATAGAGAAGGTTTCCAAGGAAAAAGAAGCATTGAAGAGTAAGCTCCAGGTCCTGGATGTCGAACACCAGCTTATGAAAGATCGTTTGGCAAAGTACGAGTCGTCTCTGGATAAATTTAATGCCTGTGAAAGTGTTTCTAGGCCCAATGGAGAACACGATCAAGGGTCCTGTCAAGTGAATCAAACCGTCTGCAATTTATCTAAGGATTTTAAGGTTTGAAAGGCTAATCATAAAAATATATTTGACCATATAGTTTTTGTAGTCTGATATGGCCGAAATTTCCCAGTCGCAGAGAGATGTGCAACGGGTACAGATCAGATTAATAAATTT
>OW679196.1:133504405-133658907 GCA_940337035.1 Agriotes lineatus | reverse complement strand
TCACAGCTCATTTGTGCCTATTCGAAAATAAAGTAAGGATTAACCTACCGCTCGTATGTTTTGAGTAGGGTTTCTGTATAATAATAATATATAGGAGTTTTGAGATATGTACTACATAAAAGTTTGTGATTCATTTTCTTATATGGTATTTCGCCACTCTGCAAATTAAAATATTAAATAACGAAAATATTAACAACGAACGTTTCGAGGGACAATCTGCCCTCGTTATCAACGAATAACAATTAAAACTAACAAGAACCTTATCTTTTTTTTTCACTGAAGAAAAAACGACCAACCTCCAATGAATTTTCTGACATTGACGTTTGTTGATATCTGTACCTACTTGATCTCATCTTAAGAATCGATAGCCAACTATTGTCTAAAAATATTGAGAAAGACGACACGCATTTTTCTTCGTTAAGTAAAATGTATGCCGTTTCCTTAATTTTTCGCCTTGTTGACATCGATTCTTTAGACAAGATCTTTGTGTTGTCCCATTGTATTTTATGGTTTTCATCCAAGCATGTTCTGCCAGCTTAGACTTATTGAATTGATACGTTTCAACATATTTTTATGTTCTTTAACTCTTACTGCTAAAGGCCTGGATGTTTCACCGATATAATATTTCCGCATTCACAGGAATACTATATATACAATTCCTTGAATGCCTGTTCTTCGTTGAACGGTTTAGTTTTTGTAAGAACTGACCGTAAAGTATTCATCGTTTGAATACCGTCCTAACATTGAATCTATTTCAATTCGTCTAATTTTGTCAGATATGCCTGGAATATATGGTATAGTAAGAGTATTATATTTTTGAGTGTCATTCCTTTGTATGTGTGTGGCATTGCTTCGTGTATTGAAAATGTTCCGAACAAGAGTCTCTGGATAGCCATTATCTTGTAAAACATTAATAATAAATTCTTTCTCTTTTTTGAAAATTGTATCATTAGAGCAAACAACTTTGGCTCTGTCGTAAAGACTTTTTACAACGCCTGTCTTTATGTTTTTGTGATGGTTAGAATTAAAATGTAAGTACCTATTAGTATTGGTTTTCTTACGGTATACTGATGTTTCAAAAGTATTTATTGTGCGTGTGATTAGTGTATCAAGAAAGGGTAACTGATTGTTTTGCTCTGTTTCTAATGTGAATTTGATGGAGATTTCTTTACTGTTAATATGTTCAAGAAATTTGTCCACCTCATCTATATCATGAGGCCAAATTGCAAAAACATCATCGACATATCTCCACCAAACTACTGGTTTGTTGGTGTACGTGTAGACATGTTGTTGTTCAAAGTCTTCCATAAAAATGTTACTAACAATGGGAGATAAAGGTGAACCCATTGCCATCCCGAAATCTTGTTGGTAAAATTCATTGTTTAGTTGAAGTATGTCGTTTTAATGCATAGTGTTAAGAGTTCCATAATGGTACCAACGTTTAATGTTGTTCGTGTATGTAATGTGTTATCGTTTTGTAGCTTATGTTTAATGATGTTGAGTGTTTGTCTACTGGAACATTAGTGAAGAGACTAACTACATCGAAACTAACCATTAAGTGTTGTGTGTTTATGTTGCTTCTTTAAGTTTTTCAAGGAAATGGGGCGTGTTCTTTATATACGTGTCTGTATTTCCTGATATAGGAGTCAGTATCTTAAGTAAATATTTAGCTAAACTGTGACAAGGAGAACCTATAGAACTAACTATTGGCCTAAGTGGTACATTTGGTTTGTGTATCTTTGGTAATCCATAAAAATGTGGTGGTTTACTATAGTGTGTGTTAGCGTACGTCTTACAAAATCTGTAAATTGTTCTCTGTGTTTGTAAAGTGTTCTGTATATTTTTGTTTCTATTGTATGTGTTGGATCTTTATTTAGTTTAGTGTATTGTCCCTCACTAATTAGTGTTAAAAGTTTTTCGTTGTATGTGGTTGTGTCAAGTACTACTGTGGCGTTGCCTTTGTCTGCAGGTAGAATTTTAATTGTGTTATCGGTTTTTAGTGTGTGTAGTGAATGTTTTTCTTGTTTGGATATATTTTGTCTGATTGTGTAAGGTCGTTCTAGTATGATTTTGTTTCTAATTCTGTATTCCTGTCTAATGTCTTCTGGAAGTTTTTGACAAGTGTCTTCTATAGCTGTAACTAAATCAAGTTTATTATTCGTTTTGGCGCCACTGCGTAGTTGAGCCCTTTGCCAAGAACTAATTTGTCAGTGCGTTTAGTTCTTTAGAAGACAGATTAACTACAGTTTTAATTTAAAAAAGTGTCACTGTTCTTTAGTGTATTTAGTTCAATTGTGTGTTTTTCTTGTATGAGGTGTTGGTACTTTTTTAAATGTGTACGTTTTTGCTCTGTGTGTGTTTTGTTGTAGGTATTACTAATAGAGTTGTACATACGATTGAAATCGTCTTCCCGTACATCCCTTTGCATAACCTGTTCCAGTTTGTTTATGTCAGAAAATAGTATCACTTTGTTATGTCTGTAAAACTGTATTCTGTCTCTAACTAGAGCTTCACTAGCTCTTTTCATAATATTACTAGAACGAGCACTTACATAAGGTGCTTTGAGTCTAAACCCTTTTGGAATAATACAGCTATTTCTACAACGACATAGAAAGTTATACTATTTTCAGAGTGTGCCCAGCTTCTTGTAAAGTGTTTCCCAACTTCGGAAGTTACTAGTTATATTAGGCCCATACCTTTGATTAAGATATCTCTGAAACTTCTTTGTGGCGTGAATTCATAATTCATTTTCTTATATGGGTATTTCGCCACTCTGCAAATTAAAATATTAAATAACGAAAATATTAACAACGAACGTTTCGAGGACAATCTGCCCTCGTTATCAACGAATAACATTAAAACTAACAAGAACTTATCTTTTTTTTTCACTGGAAGAAAAAACGACCAACCTCCAATGAATTTTCTGACATTGACGTTTGTTGATATCTGTACCTACTTGATCTCATCTTTAAGAATCGATAGCCAACTATTGTCTAAAAATATTGAGAAAGACGACACGCATTTTTCTTCGTTAAGTAAAATGTATGCCGTTTCCTTAATTTTCGCCTTGTTGACATCGATTCTTTAGACAAGATCTTTGTGTTGTCCATTGTATTTTATGGTTTTCATCCCAAGCATGTTCTGCCAGCTTAGACTTATTGAATTGATACGTTTTCAACATATTTTTATGTTCTTTAACTCTTACTGCTAAAGGCCTGGATGTTTCACCGATATAATATTTCCCGCATTCACAGGGAATACTATATATACAATTCCTTGAATGCTGTTCTTCGTTGAACGGTTTAGTTTTTGTAAGAACTGACCGTAAAGTATTCATCGTTTTGAATACCGTCCTAACATTGAATCTATTTCCAATTCGTCTAAATTTTGTCAGATATGCCTGGAATATATGGTATAGTAAGAGTATTATATTTTTGAGTGTCATTCCTTTGTATGTGTGTGGCATTGCTTCGTGTATTGAAAATGTTCCGAACAAGAGTCTCTGGATAGCCATTATCTTGTAAAACATTAATAATAAATTCTTTCTCTTTTTTGAAAATGTATCATTAGAGCAAACAACTTTGGCTCTGTCGTAAGACTTTTTACAACGCCTGTCTTTATGTTTTGTGATGGTTAGAATTAAATGTAAGTACCTATTAGTATTGGTTTTCTTACGGTATACTGATGTTTCAAAAGTATTTATTGTGCGTGTGATTAGTGTATCAGAAAGGGTAACTGATTGTTTTGCTCTGTTTCTAATGTGAATTTGATGGAGATTTCTTTACTGTTAATATGTTCAAGAAATTTGTCCACCTCATCTATATCATGAGGCCAAATTGCAAAAACATCATCGACATATCTCCACCAAACTACTGGTTTGTTGGTGTACGTGTAGACATGTTGTTGTTCAAAGTCTTCCATAAAAATGTTACTAACAATGGGAGATAAAGGTGAACCCATTGCCATCCCGAAATCTTGTTGGTAAAATTCATTGTTTAGTTGAAAGTATGTCGTTTTAATGCATAGTGTTAAGAGTTCCATAATGGTACCAACGTTTAATGTTGTTCGTGTATGTAATGTGTTATCGTTTTGTAGCTTATGTTTAATGATGTTGAGTGTTTTGTCTACTGGAACATTAGTGAAGAGACTAACTACATCGAAACTAACCATTAAGTGTTGTGTGTTTATGTTTGCTTCTTTAAGTTTTTCAAGGAAATGGGGCGTGTTCTTTATATACGTGTCTGTATTTCCTGATATAGGAGTCAGTATCTTAAGTAAATATTTAGCTAAACTGTGACAAGGAGAACCTATAGAACTAACTATTGGCCTAAGTGGTACATTTGGTTTGTGTATCTTTGGTAATCCATAAAAATGTGGTGGTTTACTATAGTGTGGTGTTAGCGTACGTCTTACAAAATCTGTAAATTGTTCTCTGTGTTTGTAAAGTGTTCTGTATATTTTTGTTTCTATTGTATGTGTTGGATCTTTATTTAGTTTAGTGTATTGTCCCTCACTAATTAGTGTTAAAAGTTTTTCGTTGTATGTGGTTGTGTCAAGTACTACTGTGGCGTTGCCTTTGTCTGCAGGTAGAATTTTAATTGTGTTATCGGTTTTTAGTGTGTGTAGTGAATGTTTTTCTTGTTTGGATATATTTTGTCTGATTGTGTAAGGTCGTTCTAGTATGATTTTGTTTCTAATTCTGTATTCCTGTCTAATGTTTTCAACACATACAATAGAAACAAAAATATACAGAACACTTTACAAACACAGAGAACAATTTAGAGATTTTGTAAGACGTACGCTAACACCACACTACAGTAAACCACCACATTTTTATGGATTACCAAAGATACACAAACCAAATGTACCACTTAGGCCAATAGTTAGTTCTATAGGTTCTCCTTGTCACAGTTTAGCTAAATATTTACTTAAGATACTGACTCCTATATCAGGAAATACAGACACGTATATAAAGAACACGCCCCATTTCCTTGAAAAACTTAAAGAAGCAAACATAAACACACAACACTTAATGGTTAGTTTCGATGTAGTTAGTCTCTTCACTAATGTTCCAGTAGACAAAACACTCAACATCATTAAACATAAGCTACAAAACGATAACACATTACATACACGAACAACATTAAACGTTGGTACCATTATGGAACTCTTAACACTATGCATTAAAACGACATACTTTCAACTAAACAATGAATTTTACCAACAAGATTTCGGGATGGCAATGGGTTCACCTTTATCTCCCATTGTTAGTAACATTTTTATGGAAGACTTTGAACAACAACATGTCTACACGTACACCAACAAACCAGTAGTTTGGTGGAGATATGTCGATGATGTTTTTGCAATTTGGCCTCATGATATAGATGAGGTGGACAAATTTCTTGAACATATTAACAGTAAAGAAATCTCCATCAAATTCACATTAGAAACAGAGCAAAACAATCAGTTACCCTTTCTTGATACACTAATCACACGCACAATAAATACTTTTGAAACATCAGTATACCGTAAGAAAACCAATACTAATAGGTACTTACATTTTAATTCTAACCATCACAAAAACATAAAGACAGGCGTTGTAAAAAGTCTTTACGACAGAGCCAAAGTTGTTTGCTCTAATGATACAATTTTCAAAAAAGAGAAAGAATTTATTATTAATGTTTTACAAGATAATGGCTATCCAGAGACTCTTGTTCGGAACATTTTCAATACACGAAGCAATGCCACACACATACAAAGGAATGACACTCAAAAATATAATACTCTTACTATACCATATATTCCAGGCATATCTGACAAAATTAGACGAATTGGAAATAGATTCAATGTTAGGACGGTATTCAAAACGATGAATACTTTACGGTCAGTTCTTACAAAAACTAAACCGTTCAACGAAGAACAGCATTCAAGGAATTGTATATATAGTATTCCCTGTGAATGCGGGAAATATTATATCGGTGAAACATCCAGGCCTTTAGCAGTAAGAGTTAAAGAACATAAAAATATGTTGAAAACGTATCAATTCAATAAGTCTAAGCTGGCAGAACATGCTTGGGATGAAAACCATAAAATACAATGGGACAACACAAAGATCTTGTCTAAAGAATCGATGTCAACAAGGCGAAAAATTAAGGAAACGGCATACATTTTACTTAACGAAGAAAAATGCGTGTCGTCTTTCTCAATATTTTTAGACAATAGTTGGCTATCGATTCTTAAAGATGAGATCAAGTAGGTACAGATATCAACAAACGTCAATGTCAGAAAATTCATTGGAGGTTGGTCGTTTTTTCTTCCAGTGAAAAAAAAAAGATAAGTTCTTGTTAGTTTTAATTGTTATTCGTTGATAACGAGGGCAGATTGTCCCTCGAAACGTTCGTTGTTAATATTTTCGTTATTTAATATTTTAATTTGCAGAGTGGCGAAATACCCATATAAGAAAATGAATTATGAATTCACGCCACAAAGAAGTTTCAGAGATTATCTTAATCAAAGGTATGGGCCTAATATAACTAGTAACTTCCGAAGTTGGGAAACACTTTACAAGAAGCTGGCACACTCTGAAAATAGTATAACTTTCCTATGTCGTTGTAGAAATAGCTGTATTATTCCAAAAGGGTTTAGACTCAAAGCACCTTATGTAAGTGCTCGTTCTAGTAATATTATGAAAAGAGCTAGTGAAGCTCTAGTTAGAGACAGAATACAGTTTCACAGACATAACAAAGTGATACTATTTTCTGACATAAACAAACTGGAACAGGTTATGCAAAGGGATGTACGGGAAGACGATTTCAATCGTATGTACAACTCTATTAGTAATACCTACAACAAAACACACACAGAGCAAAAACGTACACATTTAAAAAAGTACCAACACCTCATACAAGAAAAACACACAATTGAACTAAATACACTAAAGAACAGTGACACTTTTTTAAATAAAACTGTAGTTAATCTGTCTTCTAAAGAACTAAACGCCACTGACAAATTAGTTCTTGGCAAAGGGCTCAACTACGCAGTGGCGCCAAAACGAATTAATAAACTTGATTTAGTTACAGCTATAGAAGAGACTTGTCAAAAACTTCCAGAAGACATTAGACAGGAATACAGAATTAGAAACAAAATCATACTAGAACGACCTTACACAATCAGACAAAATATATCCAAACAAGAAAAACATTCACTACACACACTAAAAACCGATAACACAATTAAAATTCTACCTGCAGACAAAGGCAACGCCACAGTAGTACTTGACACAACCACATACAACGAAAAACTTTTAACACTAATTAGTGAGGGACAATACACTAAACTAAATAAAGATCCAACACATACAATAGAAACAAAAATATACAGAACACTTTACAAACACAGAGAACAATTTACAGATTTTGTAAGACGTACGCTAACACCACACTACAGTAAACCACCACATTTTTATGGATTACCAAAGATACACAAACCAAATGTACCACTTAGGCCAATAGTTAGTTCTATAGGTTCTCCTTATCACAGTTTAGCTAAATATTTACTTAAGATACTGACTCCTATATCATGAAATACAGACACGTATATAAAGAACACGCCCCATTTCCTTGAAAAACTTAAAGAAGCAAACATAAACACACAACACTTAATGGTTAGTTTCGATGTAGTTAGTCTCTTCACTAATGTTCCAGTAGACAAAACACTCAACATCATTAAACATAAGCTACAAAACGATAACACATTACATACACGAACAACATTAAACGTTGGTACCATTATGGAACTCTTAACACTATGCATTAAAACGACATACTTTCAACTAAACAATGAATTTTACCAACAAGATTTCGGGATGGCAATGGGTTCACCTTTATCTCCCATTGTTAGTAACATTTTTATGGAAGACTTTGAACAACAACATGTCTACACGTACACCAACAAACCAGTAGTTTGGTGGAGATATGTCGATGATGTTTTTGCAATTTGGCCTCATGATATAGATGAGGTGGACAAATTTCTTGAACATATTAACAGTAAAGAAATCTCCATCAAATTCACATTAGAAACAGAGCAAAACAATCAGTTACCCTTTCTTGATACACTAATCACACGCACAATAAATACTTTTGAAACATCAGTATACCGTAAGAAAACCAATACTAATAGGTACTTACATTTTAATTCTAACCATCACAAAAACATAAAGACAGTCGTTGTAAAAAGTCTTTACGACAGAGCCAAAGTTGTTTGCTCTAATGATACAATTTTCAAAAAAGAGAAAGAATTTATTATTAATGTTTTACAAGATAATGGCTATCCAGAGACTCTTGTTCGGAACATTTTCAATACACGAAGCAATGCCACACACATACAAAGGAATGACACTCAAAAATATAATACTCTTACTATACCATATATTCCAGGCATATCTGACAAAATTAGACGAATTGGAAATAGATTCAATGTTAGGACGGTATTCAAAACGATGAATACTTTACGGTCAGTTCTTACAAAAACTAAACCGTTCAACGAAGAACAGCATTCAAGGAATTGTATATATAGTATTCCCTGTGAATGCGGGAAATATTATATCGGTGAAACATCCAGGCCTTTAGCAGTAAGAGTTAAAGAACATAAAAATATGTTGAAAACGTATCAATTCAATAAGTCTAAGCTGGCAGAACATGCTTGGGATGAAAACCATAAAATACAATGGGACAACAAAAAGATCTTGTCTAAAGAATCGATGTCAACAAGGCGAAAAATTAAGGAAACGGCATACATTTTACTTAACGAAGAAAAATGCGTGTCGTCTTTCTCAATATTTTTAGACAATAGTTGGCTATCGATTCTTAAAGATGAGATCAAGTAGGTACAGATATCAACAAACGTCAATGTCAGAAAATTCATTGGAGGTTGGTCGTTTTTTCTTCCAGTGGAGAAAAAAAAGATAAGTTCTTGTTAGTTTTAATTGTTATTCGTTGATAACGAGGGCAGATTGTCCCTCGAAACGTTCGTTGTTAATATTTTCGTTATTTAATATTTTAATTTGCAGAGTGGCGAAATACCCATATAAGAAAATGAATTATGAATTCACGCCACAAAGAAGTTTCAGAGATTATCTTAATCAAAGGTATGGGCCTAATATAACTAGTAACTTCCGAAGTTGGGAAACACTTTACAAGAAGCTGGCACACTCTGAAAATAGTATAACTTTCCTATGTCGTTGTAGAAATAGCTGTATTATTCCAAAAGGGTTTAGACTCAAAGCACCTTATGTAAGTGCTCGTTCTAGTAATATTATGAAAAGAGCTAGTGAAGCTCTAGTTAGAGACAGAATACAGTTTCACAGACATAACAAAGTGATACTATTTTCTGACATAAACAAACTGGAACAGGTTATGCAAAGGGATGTACGGGAAGACGATTTCAATCGTATGTACAACTCTATTAGTAATACCTACAACAAAACACACACAGAGCAAAAACGTACACATTTAAAAAAGTACCAACACCTCATACAAGAAAAACACACAATTGAACTAAATACACTAAAGAACAGTGACACTTTTTTAAATAAAACTGTAGTTAATCTGTCTTCTAAAGAACTAAACGCCACTGACAAATTAGTTCTTGGCAAAGGGCTCAACTACGCAGTGGCGCCAAAACGAATTAATAAACTTGATTTAGTTACAGCTATAGAAGAGACTTGTCAAAAACTTCCAGAAGACATTAGACAGGAATACAGAATTAGAAACAAAATCATACTAGAACGACCTTACACAATCAGACAAAATATATCCAAACAAGAAAAACATTCACTACACACACTAAAAACCGATAACACAATTAAAATTCTACCTGCAGACAAAGGCAACGCCACAGTAGTACTTGACACAACCACATACAACGAAAAACTTTTAACACTAATTAGTGAGGGACAATACACTAAACTAAATAAAGATCCAACACATACAATAGAAACAAAAATATACAGAACACTTTACAAACACAGAGAACAATTTACAGATTTTGTAAGACGTACGCTAACACCACACTACAGTAAACCACCACATTTTTATGGATTACCAAAGATACACAAACCAAATGTACCACTTAGGCCAATAGTTAGTTCTATAGGTTCTCCTTGTCACAGTTTAGCTAAATATTTACTTAAGATACTGACTCCTATATCAGGAAATACAGACACGTATATAAAGAACACGCCCCATTTCCTTGAAAAACTTAAAGAAGCAAACATAAACACACAACACTTAATGGTTAGTTTCGATGTAGTTAGTCTCTTCACTAATGTTCCAGTAGACAAAACACTCAACATCATTAAACATAAGCTACAAAACGATAACACATTACATACACGAACAACATTAAACGTTGGTACCATTATGGAACTCTTAACACTATGCATTAAAACGACATACTTTCAACTAAACAATGAATTTTACCAACAAGATTTCGGGATGGCAATGGGTTCACCTTTATCTCCCATTGTTAGTAACATTTTTATGGAAGACTTTGAACAACAACATGTCTACACGTACACCAACAAACCAGTAGTTTGGTGGAGATATGTCGATGATGTTTTTGCAATTTGGCCTCATGATATAGATGAGGTGGACAAATTTCTTGAACATATTAACAGTAAAGAAATCTCCATCAAATTCACATTAGAAACAGAGCAAAACAATCAGTTACCCTTTCTTGATACACTAATCACACGCACAATAAATACTTTTGAAACATCAGTATACCGTAAGAAAACCAATACTAATAGGTACTTACATTTTAATTCTAACCATCACAAAAACATAAAGACAGTCGTTGTAAAAAGTCTTTACGACAGAGCCAAAGTTGTTTGCTCTAATGATACAATTTTCAAAAAAGAGAAAGAATTTATTATTAATGTTTTACAAGATAATGGCTATCCAGAGACTCTTGTTCTGAACATTTTCAATACACGAAGCAATGCCACACACATACAAAGGAATGACACTCAAAAATATAATACTCTTACTATACCATATATTCCAGGCATATCTGACAAAATTAGACGAATTGGAAATAGATTCAATGTTAGGACGGTATTCAAAACGATGAATACTTTACGGTCAGTTCTTACAAAAACTAAACCGTTCAACGAAGAACAGCATTCAAGGAATTGTATATATAGTATTCCCTGTGAATGCGGGAAATATTATATCGGTGAAACATCCAGGCCTTTAGCAGTAAGAGTTAAAGAACATAAAAATATGTTGAAAACGTATCAATTCAATAAGTCTAAGCTGGCAGAACATGCTTGGGATGAAAACCATAAAATACAATGGGACAACAAAAAGATCTTGTCTAAAGAATCGATGTCAACAAGGCGAAAAATTAAGGAAACGGCATACATTTTACTTAACGAAGAAAAATGCGTGTCGTCTTTCTCAATATTTTTAGACAATAGTTGGCTATCGATTCTTAAAGATGAGATCAAGTAGGTACAGATATCAACAAACGTCAATGTCAGAAAATTCATTGGAGGTTGGTCGTTTTTTCTTCCAGTGAAAAAAAAAAGATAAGTTCTTGTTAGTTTTAATTGTTATTCGTTGATAACGAGGGCAGATTGTCCCTCGAAACGTTCGTTGTTAATATTTTCGTTATTTAATATTTTAATTTGCAGAGTGGCGAAATACCCATATAAGAAAATGAATTATGAATTCACGCCACAAAGAAGTTTCAGAGATTATCTTAATCAAAGGTATGGGCCTAATATAACTAGTAACTTCCGAAGTTGGGAAACACTTTACAAGAAGCTGGCACACTCTGAAAATAGTATAACTTTCCTATGTCGTTGTAGAAATAGCTGTATTATTCCAAAAGGGTTTAGACTCAAAGCACCTTATGTAAGTGCTCGTTCTAGTAATATTATGAAAAGAGCTAGTGAAGCTCTAGTTAGAGACAGAATACAGTTTCACAGACATAACAAAGTGATACTATTTTCTGACATAAACAAACTGGAACAGGTTATGCAAAGGGATGTACGGGAAGACGATTTCAATCGTATGTACAACTCTATTAGTAATACCTACAACAAAACACACACAGAGCAAAAACGTACACATTTAAAAAAGTACCAACACCTCATACAAGAAAAACGCACAATTGAACTAAATACACTAAAGAACAGTGACACTTTTTTAAATAAAACTGTAGTTAATCTGTCTTCTAAAGAACTAAACGCCACTGACAAATTAGTTCTTGGCAAAGGGCTCAACTACGCAGTGGCGCCAAAACGAATTAATAAACTTGATTTAGTTACAGCTATAGAAGAGACTTGTCAAAAACTTCCAGAAGACATTAGACAGGAATACAGAATTAGAAACAAAATCATACTAGAACGACCTTACACAATCAGACAAAATATATCCAAACAAGAAAAACATTCACTACACACACTAAAAACCGATAACACAATTAAAATTCTACCTGCAGACAAAGGCAACGCCACAGTAGTACTTGACACAACCACATACAACGAAAAACTTTTAACACTAATTAGTGAGGGACAATACACTAAACTAAATAAAGATCCAACACATACAATAGAAACAAAAATATACAGAACACTTTACAAACACAGAGAACAATTTACAGATTTTGTAAGACGTACGCTAACACCACACTACAGTAAACCACCACATTTTTATGGATTACCAAAGATACACAAACCAAATGTACCACTTAGGCCAATAGTTAGTTCTATAGGTTCTCCTTGTCACAGTTTAGCTAAATATTTACTTAAGATACTGACTCCTATATCATGAAATACAGACACGTATATAAAGAACACGCCCCATTTCCTTGAAAAACTTAAAGAAGCAAACATAAACACACAACACTTAATGGTTAGTTTCGATGTAGTTAGTCTCTTCACTAATGTTCCAGTAGACAAAACACTCAACATCATTAAACATAAGCTACAAAACGATAACACATTACATACACGAACAACATTAAACGTTGGTACCATTATGGAACTCTTAACACTATGCATTAAAACGACATACTTTCAACTAAACAATGAATTTTACCAACAAGATTTCGGGATGGCAATGGGTTCACCTTTATCTCCCATTGTTAGTAACATTTTTATGGAAGACTTTGAACAACAACATGTCTACACGTACACCAACAAACCAGTAGTTTGGTGGAGATATGTCGATGATGTTTTTGCAATTTGGCCTCATGATATAGATGAGGTGGACAAATTTCTTGAACATATTAACAGTAAAGAAATCTCCATCAAATTCACATTAGAAACAGAGCAAAACAATCAGTTACCCTTTCTTGATACACTAATCACACGCACAATAAATACTTTTGAAACATCAGTATACCGTAAGAAAACCAATACTAATAGGTACTTACATTTTAATTCTAACCATCACAAAAACATAAAGACAGGCGTTGTAAAAAGTCTTTACGACAGAGCCAAAGTTGTTTGCTCTAATGATACAATTTTCAAAAAAGAGAAAGAATTTATTATTAATGTTTTACAAGATAATGGCTATCCAGAGACTCTTGTTCGGAACATTTTCAATACACGAAGCAATGCCACACACATACAAAGGAATGACACTCAAAAATATAATACTCTTACTATACCATATATTCCAGGCATATCTGACAAAATTAGACGAATTGGAAATAGATTCAATGTTAGGACGGTATTCAAAACGATGAATACTTTACGGTCAGTTCTTACAAAAACTAAACCGTTCAACGAAGAACAGCATTCAAGGAATTGTATATATAGTATTCCCTGTGAATGCGGGAAATATTATATCGGTGAAACATCCAGGCCTTTAGCAGTAAGAGTTAAAGAACATAAAAATATGTTGAAAACGTATCAATTCAATAAGTCTAAGCTGGCAGAACATGCTTGGGATGAAAACCATAAAATACAATGGGACAACACAAAGATCTTGTCTAAAGAATCGATGTCAACAAGGCGAAAAATTAAGGAAACGGCATACATTTTACTTAACGAAGAAAAATGCGTGTCGTCTTTCTCAATATTTTTAGACAATAGTTGGCTATCGATTCTTAAAGATGAGATCAAGTAGGTACAGATATCAACAAACGTCAATGTCAGAAAATTCATTGGAGGTTGGTCGTTTTTTCTTCCAGTGAAAAAAAAAAGATAAGTTCTTGTTAGTTTTAATTGTTATTCGTTGATAACGAGGGCAGATTGTCCCTCGAAACGTTCGTTGTTAATATTTTCGTTATTTAATATTTTAATTTGCAGAGTGGCGAAATACCCATATAAGAAAATGAATTATGAATTCACGCCACAAAGAAGTTTCAGAGATTATCTTAAAAGTTTGTGATTGTAAAATGCATGTTTTCATTGGCTTTGACTGCAAAAATAGTGTACATTTTGAGCTTTTCAAAGATACAGATAAATAACAAAATCATCTATAATAAATTCTTAGAGTTAACTTTAGAAAAAACGTTGCTTACTTAATTTTGCTATACCGCACATATTTAATTAACATTTTTGACGGTGAAATTGATATTTGTTGTGATAGACAAACAGGTCACAAAATTATGAGGCCGTATATGTACACATAGACAAACAATTCAATTACGAGTACAGCGATTTAAATTGTCCACATTTTTTCAGATGATGTTCAATGCGACCTCCCGTACATTAATATAAAATTATCAAAAAATAATTGTCAGTATTCTGGAATGGTTCGAAATTATTACCAAACAATTGAAACCATTATACAATTCTATAAAATTGTTGTGTTATATATACGTTATTGAATGGTACAAAGTTATTATAAAATATCACATAAAATTTTTACGAAATATCATGAAATTACTATAAGATTGCAGAGATATGATGGCATAACATTTGCCATGCACTATTTGAGGCCCCCCACTCCTTAAGACACGTTTGTTTTTGTAATCTGTTGAAACGGCGCCTTCAGTGGCGTATGATCGTTATCATATACTGTTTCATACATGATCGCGCCACATGTGCGACGTCTTTGGCTAAACATAATTTGCAGAGAAACGGGAACTAATAAATCCAAAGCCTATATAGAGAAAATCGGATTCAGTTCGTGTCGGCGATTTATCAATACCGTTAATAGAGAGTGCGAATGAGACAGTGAGTGTCGATAATGTGGAACTTTAAACAAAATATTGAGCAAACCGATTTTCAAACTCGCGACCTCAAGCTTGGCAGTCAACAAGTATAGTATATTTAAAGTAAAATTGTACAGTAAATTACATTATTACATAAAAATCAAAATCAAAAGCAGTACAATGTCCCCGCGAAAGCTAAAAAAAGCTTGTGTGCGGGCATTCTAAATAATAATATATCTTTGAGGTTCATTCACACAATTTACGCAATACCATTTATAAACAAGAATAGTTAGTGGATAGGAGATAAGTGATGCAGCCGGAACGCCGTTGGAGTTTATTTCAATTTTAATTAAATATATCATGTAATAATTGTCTAGAATCTTAAATATTAGTTTCACTACAAAGCTTATTCGTATCATCTATTATATTGTTTTTGTACTATCTTCAAAGAGATTAAGTTTGTTTTTAATATTCTCCCCCACCCTGTTATGCCATATGAAAGATGTCGTTTAACAAGCGCACTATACAGGGTGTTATGGAAATGAGTGCAAATATTTTAACCCGTAATAGATCTCGCTAAACTGAACAACTTTTCCATTTATTATTTTGTCGAAAACGCCGTCAAAGGCGAGTTAAAATTCAAAACAATTTTACTCGAAAAATGCATACCCGCCTATGGAATAATATTTTAATATAATGACAAAAAACACAAAACACATTTCTTTCATATGCAAACGAACAAAACCTGCATAGGTACTGATAAAACATTTTTTCGTATCTGGTCACCAACATATTTTATAAATTGAGATGTTTTTTGTGCAAGAACTTTGCAGTTTAAATATACTTGTGTCGTTCACCTTTAACTTAGATTTGCTTACCAAGCGGCTCGTCAAATTTAGGGGAGATAAATGATTGAGAAGATATGCGATTAAATAAAAAACGATAAATTGAAAAGTTGTTCATTTTGGTAAGCTCTATCACTGGTTAAAATATTTTCACTCATTTCCATAACACCCTGTATATCTGTTTCAAAATATGTACTGATAAGAGTTCTCTTAATTGTTTAAAAATGTATATAAAACTAAGTAATTTCTTACAACTGTATATGTTTATCCCATTTTAAACTAAAATCTAAAGTGATTCCCAGATACTTTATTTATTCTACTTTCTGGATATACATATATCACACTTACAGTTGCTAATATCACAATTATAATCACGTATTTTAACTCGTTGAAAAGTTGGTAAAAAGTTTTTATAAGAAGTAAAAGGTAAAAATTTAATTGGTTACATTTATTGTCAATAAATTTTGCTTAAACCATTCACATTTCTTTGTAAGGCCTCGACTAACAATATTTTTTAAAACTTTCCAATTTTCTGCTTGATAGACTACTACAGTATCATCTGCATATGAGATCTATGAGCCCTCACTATTCATTATTAATAAATCATTTAAATACAATATAAATAGTAACGGACCCAGCACGGTTACCTGTGGAACATCATATTTTACAATGTGTATATCATTTTTTGTATCATTCAGTTGTACATACTGCTTTCGATTACTTAAATCATTCTGTATTAATTGATTAGCCTTACCTCGTATACCTAGATTATTTAATTTACTTTTAATAGTTTACTGTGATTAATGGTACCAAAAGCTTTGGCTAAATAAATAAAAACAGCTAAAGTTGGTTTGCTTTTATCTAATTTTTCATAAAGTGTTTTGGTTAACCAGGATATTGCATTTTGAGTACTGAGATGGTGCCGGAAACCGAATTGTTTATCAGAAAGCAGGTGATTATTATCTATGAATGGCACTAGCCTTTGCTTAAAAATTTTCCAAGATTGGATATAATAGATATCAGACGAGTGTTTCACTACACCACTCTGACAGTGTAGATAGCTACATACAAGGAAAAAACCATCCAATCTCAATTAAATAAAAGTTTCTCAGTTCTTTGCCTCAATATTCCACAGAAGCTGGCGCAAAACCATCTTCATAGGTTATATAGTCTTCGACTGATGATGTTTACATTCATCCGGTGTGACATACTCGACATTCACAAAAATTATTCCATATAATTTTGGGTGGGTCATGACTGATTGATTGAGCGGTTGCGAAAATTGTAAATTTGTAAAAATGATCAAGGTCGGAAATAATTATTATAATTAAAGAAATTTTCTAAAGGTATGTATTATGAAATGTATACTCCATTCGCCCCATTGGAGATTCTGAGTTGGCTTTGCATATACCTATAAAAAAGCATAAAATCGTCGTACGCTGTTATGAATTTTCCATGATATAGTACAGCAGGTAACAAATAGATATGTAGTACAACAAAAGGACCACCCTCTAGATAGTTGATTCACCAATTATGAGTTTTTAATAAACATTTCGTATAATCGTAAATATTTATTTACCTGGTGATTTTGGCAAATCTGTAATAAAAACAAAACTTGATATTGTAGGTTATATTAATATATTATAGATATCAATAATAACAGTAAATTTTTGGAAATCGGCAGCTAAGACCGTCAAAATCTTCATTAAAATATAAGAAATCCAGTAAAATTCATTTTATGACTTTTTACAGTTGGCTGGTTGACCAATGGTTGATAGAAAACATCAACATAACCTACAAGAGTTGGAAAAAAAGTAATTTCACAATTTTTCGATTTCAAACAAGCATAATGTGGTTTATTTGCCTCGGCCATAAGGACTTTAACCCATTTGTGATAAAAAGTTAAACTTTAGTGCCTTAGTAAACAAATATCCATTTTTTGCGTCACCAGTGGAATGATTAAAAATAGTTATGTATGCTACAAGTGAATAAAGAGGCATTTTATCCATAAGGGGAAAACTTTAGCTCACGAGGAAAACCGAGTGAGATAATTTCGCCGAATGGATAAAATCTCTTTATTCACGTGTGGCATATCAATTTTTTTCCAATACCTACATTTAGTTACATAAATAAATTTCGAAACTGAATACATAATTACAAATAAATATCCTGTTACCTGTTTTGTACCAATTGCCACGGTATCGCGTATGTATCTTGTTAGTTGCTATGGATTATGTATTATTTTATTCACTAGTGAATAAAGTAGCATTTTATCCACACTCATCGTTAAAATGTATCTTTTTCTACTCCTGTAACTAAAATGCCATTTAATATACTAACATACACGTCGCTAAGTGACCTTTTAATCATGCCTTCATAACCTATGACTAAAGAGTCTTTTAGTCATAAGCTGAAGTTGGCAACAATGTTTTAGTCATGGGGTGAAGTTAGGTTCAAATAGTATTTGCTTTATTAGCCACAGCCAAAACTAAAATCAAGTTTGTTTTCAACCGTCACTTTGGCGTTTGTCAAGCATAATTTAACCTAACATAATTTTCAAAATCTTAATGAAATAATGTTATATTGTCTAAATTTGTGGTCTTAGAAAAAGTATAGTATGCAACTCGTTTTATAAACTTATTAGTAACTCATTTTATTACACACTCGCTCCACTACGCTTCGCTCGTGATTAACAAAATTCGTGACTAAAATGACGTTTTTAAAACTTGATACATAATATACTATTATCATGGAGATTTTAGGAGATAAAATACAGATTTAAACGTAAGTATTGGGAAAAGGTAACTAATTTTCACATTGTACAAAAGTATGTCATTTTGACGTTAATAATTACAAATAAGAAGTTGAGATTTTAGTACAAGATTGCAACAAAGTACATTTTGAAGGTTAGAAAATATAAAAAAGTAGTTTTAAAAAAACGTTTGGGTGGGAGCGAGCGTGGGTGCGGGTATATGTAAACATCCCAGATGTGGGTTATACTATCAGGTTTACGTAGACACATAGTGATATAGTATAGTCAAAATAGTGTTAGACAGATATCTAAGTTAACATTATAATAAAGGTTTTTTTTTGGAATTTCTAAATATATTATACTAAATACGAATATATACTAAAATTAAATTGCATGATATGCACTATTTTGTATTTTACTTATATTAAGATACATTATATGCATATTTCAAGCAATAGGTCCCGGTGGTGTAGCTTGAACAAGCATCCACGTTCGATCAGCAGAGTTAAGCAACGCTTTCTCTGGTCAGAACTTGAATGGGAGTTCCACGGCTGTATCTCTCGGCGCCTCGTGATACGGCTGTCACGGAAATAGTTGGTCCCGGCAGTCATAACAGCATCGTGACTGTCGTTAGTGGGGTTGGAAGTCCCCATAAATGCACAGCGACGCCTATAATTGGCCTAACGGCTGTTGGCTGAGCGCGAAATAAATAAATAAATAAATAAATACATGTGTTATTAAATAGCTGAAATTTAAAGTACGGACTTTTATTTCCTGGATTTTTCCTCTGAATTTGTTCTGTACCTATATTGTGGATTTATTTTCCATGGATCATTTTTCCTTTAATTATTTTACCTAGTTTCATCAGAAAATAAATGAAATGTGATAAAATTATGGAACGAATGTAAAATACCAAGAAATTGGTAAAATTTTACTCAGTTGTTATCGACTGTTTGAAATTATTAAAGAACTAGCAACCAGTGAGACAAATGTCTCATTTAATAAAACAAAAAAGACCGTTTTTCAAATAGAACAGCGTTCCGGACGGACCAGCGTCCCGGACGGACCAGCGTCCCGGACGGACGGAGATCACGTGATTTCTCGAAAACCGGAAGTGTCACGTGACTGAAATTCGATTCCTGACCTGACATGACCATTCCAAACATATAACTTTCATAACTTTTTTCTCTATCTCTTACGGTTTGGCTGCTGAAACAGCGTCCCGGACGGACCAGCGTCCCAGACGGACGGAAATCACGTGATTTCTCGAAAACCAGAAGTGTCACGTGACTGAAATTCGGTTCCTGACCTGACATGACCATTCCAAACATATAACTTTCATAACTTTTTTCTCTATCTCTTACGGTTTGGCTGCTGAAACAGCGTCCCGGACGGACCAGCGTCCCAGACGGACGGAAATCACGTGATTTCTCGAAAACCAGAAGTGTCACGTGACTGAAATTCGGTTCCTGACCTGACATGACCATTACAAACATATAACTTTCATAACTTTTTTCTCTATCTCTTACGGTTTGGCTGCTGAAACAGCGTCCCGGACAGACAAAACAGCGTCCCGGACAGACAAGTCTATTAGATAAAGGATTATGGAACTTGGGGCAAATTAGTATTTTGTAATAAAAAATACATAAGGCACGTGCTGAGACTGGCATTTAATTCCAAAAACTTCCAAAAACTACATGCTTTATTTAACATACATCAACTAAGCAAGTCTGCGTTCAATAAAAATTAGTTATTTAATATGCTTAAGATCTAAAGGTGAAAGCTTGTAATCCCTCTCATTATAAATTTCTAAAACATCAATAGATCTAGTAAAAAATAGAAGCAGTAAATAAACTAAATTCAAAAACTTGTACACGCGCAATTTGTACATAGTTGGTTAAGTATCCTGCTTCTATCACGGTAGTTACTGAAAAACAAATATTTAACACAAATGCAGTTTACAGAAGAATAGCTTTTATGAGTATCTTCAGAGTGCTTTTGAAACGGTCGCACTCCCATGCCACCCAGAGGCGTCGCGCCAGTCACACTTCGTCTCGCTTCACTCGCTATTCTGATCGTTTTTTCACCGATTTGAATGAAAGATCATCGGTGCATACTTCCATGCCACATGACTTCAATACTACTTACAACACCGTGAAAAGAAAGCAAAAACAAGAAGGTTTAATGATTTGTTTAAAGCGGGCTTAAGTGAGCAGCGCCCAATCAGTCTTGCTGTTCGTCCTTTTGTTGGGTCTTGCGCTTAATGCTCTAATTGGCCTTGACCGGATGAAGGTTTAGGGTTTTGGTCAGCTTCGACGCGAGTGTGATTTTATTTCGGATTTTATTCCAAAGGTAGGAAGTTACTAATGATGTCCACTCCTGTATGGAATTTAATGACCGCCGTAGCAGCTCATGTTTAATTTATGAATATATTTAGGTGTTAGCTGAAGTAACCATCAAGAGCTGGTTGGTGCTATGTAATGAAAGATTAAACGAGATGGGCGAACAGTGAATTTTATACCGGGTGTGCGGAAACTGTAAAATATACATAACAAAAGAAAATTACAAATTTGTCTTACAACATTCAAGAATAAAATACTCTTCGGATACTAAAGCTACAAACAATCTCAAGTATGGAAATATGTATATTTGATTTCAGCGAAGATTATGTTGAAACGGAGAAATCTTTTAGTATTATTTTATATTGAAAATGTAGATATTAGCTACATTTGATATTATTTACAGTAATATTATTGTATTACTAGCTTATCAGTTTACTCAGGCATACATTTAAATGTGTAAAATTTTCTTATTTTTTAAATTAAAATTACCATTTAATAACAATTTTACTTTTCTATGTCTATTATGAATTTTGGAAATAATTTAAATGAACTTTTTGTGATAATTTTCATTATTGGCCACCAAAATAATACTTTAGCACCAAAAATAATAAATGAGCACCAGAATGCTGTCACTAGAAATATCTTTGCCGACCACCAAAAATGTGTTTAAACACTAACAAAATTTACTTTTATTACCGTTAATATTAGATAAGTATCAAAGAGTACCAAAAATAAGAAATGAGTACTAGAAATAATAAGGGATCTCCAAAAATAATTATTGATATTAAATATTATTAAATAAGGAAATAAAAAAGACGAAATAATTAATGATCATTAAAAATGATCAATATCAATTTATTTAATAAATAATACAAAATATATACAGGGTGATTTATGAAATAATAACTGGTGATAGGGAAGGTAATTTTGAGTAAAATTGTTGATATAATCTGTTGTGATTTTTTCTAAGCTGCAGCAATATCAACATTTCTATTGGGAAGTAAAAAATTAACTCTGGACTACTTTCGTGGAACTACCACGTTAGGTACCTATAGGAAACAAGCTACGACTGGTAACAGAAAGTATTAGGTAATCTTCAGTTTGACAGCTATAATAATTAGGTGCTTGTAGTAGTAATTACAATAGAATGATAGTTCGGTGTTGACATGGACTTGTTTTTCTTGTGACCCCCCTATCGCTGATTGTCGTTTGATACATGTCATAAGTCACCATGTATACCATTATTATTTACAAATATAATGTATATTTCACATGATTTTACCTTTAAATCGTGGGAAATATTATTGTTTATATTATATTCATGATTGGAGCTCTAATATTATCTCTGGTGCTAAATCTTATTCTTTTGGGTATAAATTCAAGATACTTTGATACTTAAGTTTTGATGCTTAAATATAATTTCTCATGGCAAGAGAAAAATATATGGAAATCAAAGCAATGTCTTTGGTGCTCGGTTAAGTATTACCCACTTAATTCATTAATATACACAAATTTTAATTTTCAAGGTTTGTTTATTATTACGTGAACTGCGAAAAGATTTTTTTTTCTAATTTTAACCAATAAAGTGTAACTTTTCAAAACTAACTGAAGTTTCGAAACATCACACTTTTCGTAGCTAGTAGGTATTTGCAGTACAAGTGATAGTAGTAAACATTTTTCTTACTAGTGAGGGAAGTAATAAGTAACTTTTCGTACAAATAACAGACAGTTCAAGTCACTTTCCTGATTTATAAATCATTGCAACAACTGCATCCATATGCAACTTACATGCTACTTACAAGTAGAACTTACTTTTAGTTCCTAGTGTGACAAAGAAAATAGTATGTAAACTACAAGTAAAAGGATCATTGCAAAATACGTACAATTATTTTTGTACTGGTTTTGCAATTCAGCCCTTTCGTGAGTTATATTACAATTCACATTAGAATAAATGAAATATTAGACAATTTACTAATTAAACTAATAAACTAAAACTTCTTATTAAGAAATAATTAAATATTTTTATAAGAAATGCACTTTCCCTACATTTAAGGCAGAAGTATAAACTATTTGTTAGTTTACTACTTTCTGTCACTTTCTTCTTAAAGACATGTATGATATACTTTTCTCAGTTATAACAGACTCTTCTTTTGAAGTTACATTATCTCAAAATTTGTCTTGTCGTATGTTTGAACCATCACCGCATCATTTATAACACAACGATAAGCATGCGCATTTATCTAGCAGCCCTACTCTACCACGTAAGACCTCTGCTTACAAATCAGAAACCCGCCGCGAGCGTGGGTTCGAATCCTACCGGCTGCATTGTTCTTTTTTCTTTGCAACTTGTTGTAATTTGTATTACTAAGTGATTTCTTTTACAGTTTCAGGATTATTAGCAACTAGGTACTTTGTACATAATTTTGAACACTCTTACACTTTCTTTATTAAAGACCTTAAAACATTTTCTTCTATATCTTTTTTATTTACAATGCAATTTTAAACATGCAGAAATCAGAGTAAGGTCAGCTACTGGTAGGATCAAAAGCTAGTTCTATTATACGTTTTTGTTTGTATAGAATATTTCATTTTACATATGTATATACATATACATTATGTTTGTACACATTTTGTATAACTGGTTTCTCTAGTGATCAATGAGTGTTTACTATAAAAGGAGCTGATACAATTCAAATATTTAAAATCTTCTATTTCATTTTGGAACCATAATTTTGTAATTATTGGCCCTCGATCGTGGGAGTAAAATGGCCTATAAAGTTGCTAAGCAGTATAACAAGCACCAAAAATATAGTATTGGAACATCAACAATCTGCTAGCATAGGTACCAAAAATTCACAGTGCCACCATAACGATGATGCAGTGTCTGTAGCCAAAATACTGAATCCTTGAATGTTGTCAATTTTGAGAACCACGATGAGAGAATGAGAGAATCACGATTATCGCTCTCGGGAAATTTAAAGCTATCTGCTTCGCGTCGCGCTTTAAACATTACCTCGTGCCATAATTTATGCATTATGCCCTTAATACATAAATAACTATTATGCGAAATTTAATTAAATATTTTAAAATGTATACTTTATCGATGAGTATATTTTACGTTATTAAACTTACTAGATCTGCATAAATAGACAGAGAAATTATACGCGGAAGATTTTGACAAATTCTAAAGCTAACTTGCTAATTAGGAAAAAATAAGACGATATTCAGAAAACAACTTTTAATACCAAAGTCAGTAGTTCAAATAAACGTAAAAATTTTATATAAAACTGTATCCATCAATATTTCCTTGTAGAAGTATCTAAGTATTTAAAAATCTCCAATAAATTTACTTTTTTTTATAAATCTCGAAGAGCATTGACTCTATTTAAATAGATTGTTTTATGAATTTGTAATAAATCAAAACAGTATAAACCACTTTCATGCTTGATAGTGCATGCAGTAGCAACAGTTAAAAATTGTAAAACACTAGTACGTGTGAAACTGCCGAAGTCTATAAACTGGATATAAAATCACAGCAAAATGAAATTAATTTCTTAGCCGGTAAGATTTAGAAGAACGAACATATTGCAATTAGCTTTTTAATAGTATATTATGTAAACTTAATTAAACCGACGAGTTCTAGTTGATACAATGACAACAAATTTACATCTGACTTGAAGGCTTACAAATTCATATCAAATTTAATTACAATGAAATTCAGTTATAGTAAAAGAAGTAAATCCTTCCAATATGATTTTATTTTCAAGAAGAACATAGGAAATAATTGATAAAAGAGTTTGCATACTCACGGACAATATTAAAATACGAAAATACAAGAAAATACTAACTTTGTCATTCTCACAACTTTTACATTTAAGGTTTACAATAGTTATAAATGTCGCCGAAGGTAAAACTAAATCTAGGTAAAATAATTCAAGAAAAAATGATCCATGGAACATACATTTAAAAAATAATCCACGTAAAAACTACAGAAGAAAAAACATACAGGAAATAAAAATAATATAATACATGTTAATACTAGTAAAATACAGCATACAATTTAGTAAATAGAGATAGATTCCCCAACCCCCAAAACATACTTTTTCAATTTCCCTATTCTGAATTTTTTCACGATTTTAAAGTTTTTCTTATAGATTTGTACAGTGAAACCTTTCTTAACGGACACCTCTCAACAGCGAGCAGCTCTACTCAACGAGCGGTTTTTTGTATACAGAAGTGTAAGGAATATATGACAACAAGAACCTCTAAATAATGGACACCTCTCTACAACTGAAAGTTTCAGATTCCCATGGGAATCCGTTATAGAGAGGTTTACTGCATACGCAAGTATGGAAAGTAAAAAGAAAAAAAAATGTGAAAAATACATTCTATTAGTTTGATTCGTATTTATCTAATCATTTTTGTGTACTTCTAATTATTATTGTTACATGTGGCAGCCAATATTTAGAAACCTTTCCTTTATATAATTATAATATAGCGTATCCTTTCCTAAGACGACTAGTAATATAAAAAAAGTGTATCAATAATAATAAAAGAAATTACTAGAATTAATACTTTTTACTGGATTTATTTTCCGTTTAAGATTTTTCCTTGGATTATTTTTCTGTTTAAGCGTAAAACTATATACATGCAGTAAAATGTTACTATATTAGTAATTACTAATTACAATATTATAGTATTCAAAACCAAGCGTAATTTATGAGATGCAAATACTCAATTTTAACGCTACATATACGTTAACAAGCCTACGTCTATGCTCAGCGGTAGGGTTACTGCAATGGCGTCGGCGTAAGAAGGGGTGGTTGGGCGTTACCCTCAGCTAGACACTGGATTTGATTGGAACAAAGTTTATTATATTTACACATACAAATAAGCTTATAACTAGGTAACATTTATATACAGAAAAAGAAAAGAAAATGGCGGATTGGCATCCGCGATTGGAAGCGGGTGTGGTCCTTCGGAGGCGGGGCCGGCGGCTTCCTCCTGCGGTTGCAGCGGCGGCGGTGGCGACTGGCGACGGGGCGGCGAGCTGAGAGCAGCGGCGGCGGCAACGTCGGCGGCAGTGCGGATCTCCTTGGCGGAGGCGGCGGCTGGCGGCTTCCTTCGGCGGTTGCAGCGGCGGCGGTGGCGACTGGCGACGGGGCGGCGGGCTGTGAGCAGCGGCGGCGGCAACGTCGGCGGCAGTGCGGATCTCCTGGGCGGAGGCGGCGGCTGGCGGCTTCCTTCTGCGGTGGCAGCGGCAGCGGTGGCGACTGGCGACGGGGCGGCGGGCTGTGAGCAGCGGCGGCGGCAACGTCGGCGGCAGTGCTGATCTCCTGGGCGGAGGCGGCGGCTGGCGACTTCCTTCTGCGGTTGCAGCAGCGGCGGCGGCAACGTCGGCGGCAGTGCGGATCTCCTGGGCGGAGGCGGCGGCTGGCGAAAGTGGCTTTCCAAAGACGGCAGGCAGCAGAGTCCAATGCGTAGGATTGGCTCTAAGTCCACGAGGGTGATAGGCTCTGGAGAGGCTGGAGCTGCTAGCTGGTCCTGGAAGCTGAAGTGGCTCGAATCCCAAGTCCCACGAAGACGGCAGACAGCTAAGTCCAGTGAAACGGCTGTTGGTCCTGGAGCTGAAGTGGCTGCTGGTAGTCCTGGAAGCTGGAGTGGCTGCTGGTAGTCCTGGAAGCTGAAGTGGCGGCTGGTGGACTCTCCTTGGCTGAGTGTGCTGGTTCGACTCTCCTGGATTGAGTGAATTCTTACTGCCAGCGTCTGACTATTTAAAGGAGCCAGTCCTTTGTCCAACGCGATCTCGACGCTCATTGGTCGAAGTAGAAGGGATGTTTTTCCCGATTTCGATATATTTTGTAATTATAGCATTTAATTGAGCGGCGTGATCAATTAGCGACTTGGTTTTAGTCGCAATCAATAGTTGATGAAATGCCGAGTCTAACGACACCCAATTTGCTATGATTTGAGTAAAAAATTAGCTCAACTTGGAATTTTTAATGCAATGTTCCGCGTAAAGCTTAATTAAGTATTTTTCTTATGGCGTGTGTTAAAAAGTTTATTATGCTTTGATCGGTTGCGCGCTATTTTTATAAGATTATTGAGACCAATTACGCTTTTCTGGGATGCTTCCTTCGTTAATTAAAATTTAATTTGTAATCTGCATCTTTGCTCGCTGTACTCGGTCGTGGCCCCTGATTTCTTCGTTACAATATGCCTTTCCTCGGGCCGCTGAACTCTCGGCCGCTCTCCCGGGCGCGAGTTTGGCTGCCTGATGGAAAAATTGCTTTTTCTCCACCTGTATATGTGCTATCGCTCTGTGGTTTGTTTTAATAGGTAGCGGTTAATTTTTCCTATCTTCTGGTATCCTTTATGTGTGATTAAAACAGAGCGCACTCTGTTTAAAGGGCGTTTTAGTGAAAAATTCTTAATTTAATCTGCAAACATTCGTGAGGCGTATTTCGCTGGCTGTCACCTTTCTTGGCCGGCCGGCTCCAATAAAGTTTTATGGTTGCAATCTTGCTGCACTTTAGAAATTCGTTGTAAGGACACTTATTTTTATGATTTTAGGGTTTTGAAAGATACTTCTGCGTAGGATCGCGG
This sequence comes from Agriotes lineatus, assembly GCA_940337035.1. Taxonomy (NCBI): domain Eukaryota; kingdom Metazoa; phylum Arthropoda; class Insecta; order Coleoptera; family Elateridae; genus Agriotes; species Agriotes lineatus. The sequence goes on along the minus strand of OW679196.1, from coordinate 133,631,188 downwards.
CGGTTTGTTGAACAGATGTAATAATCTTTGTTCTTCGGGCGCCTTTCGGGCGGCGTACGTTTCCTTTGTCTTTATTCGATCTGTTTAACGGTTCATATCAACGTATATTAACGATAATTGTGATATTACCCATTGCATTAAAATACAAAAAAGGCGTCCTATTGCACTTTGCCATTTAGATTAATATAATCTAATCAGAATGACTATAAAATATATCTTGTGTTTTTGGAGTTAGAACTTGAAAGTCTATTTTTTTATTTCTACTTTCATCATGTTGCTCTCGGTAAGTTAACTTCATACTATTTTCTTCTAGCTGTAATAATAATAAAGATTTCCATTTAATTTCATGGAAAATAGAAAACCCTGTACACTGTTAAAATATTCATTGACAAGAGCTGCCAAGAATCACAAATGGAGTCAGTAGGGTAAAATTATGCCTTTGCATTGTTCAAAATTTAGTAGTTAGGTACGCCTTACTGCTAGTTTTAATGATATTTTAAATACATTTTTTTTTTGTAATTTTTCTTGCTCTGGTATAATAAATAACGACTAAAAATGGTTAGCATTAATTTTTACTGTAACATGTGTATAAAAGTCACTGGAATATTCTAATGATATTTTTTTATAAAATATAGGGATATTGCAAGAAACATTTGCAACAGGCGATTATATTAGGAAACCGTTTGTAAAAACAAATTGTAATTTAAAGTAACACGTTAATTATTCGCTTACAAAATATATTCACTTCTTCAAGATTTGATGTTCTGATATCGCTGTAGTTTTTGTACAATACATTCTAGCTGAAGGTGACGATGGTCAACGGTATTAAAAATCTTCATCATCATGTAAATGCTATAACAACCTAGAATGTCAGTGATTTATTTCTTAGGTTTTGAAAATTCATTGCAATTTGATTACTGTTTTACAATAGAATATTTTGACATGTATAATTTCCACGTGCAGTAATATGATACGAGTAACATTAAAGGTAATACCAACCATTGGGTATATCTCATGGTTTACTTCAAATTAAATAAGTTTTGAATTGTTTAATAATAGTAAACAGTACTACAGTTTACAATAACAAATAGTAAAAACTGCGCTGTATTTACAAAATGACATGTTTTCGTAATCGTAGCTTATTTCAAACTTATTTTGAATAGATTCTTTGGTTTTGGTATTTATGTAAATGCCATAAACACTGAACTTTATGCTGATATAATGTATTATTCAATAATTTTTTATTTCTTTTGTATAATATTTGCTGCAATACTAGGTTTAATTTTACATCGTTTGAGTGACATTAAGCTCTTAACACAGAGAACAGAAATTATGTTTGCAAAATTTCTGGTCACACGCTTTTGAAGTATGACATTGTGCCCTATGCAGGTACAAGCTCACTATAATTTTTTAGTAAAAAAAATCAACGTTTTGACCTGCGAGATTCTATCGAAAGCAAACTTAAGTGGAGCAACGTTCACTTGTCTCCTTCTCGGTTTACATTGCACCTCCTCCTTCCTGTGCTTTGTCAGAAGTACGTTAGGCCCTTGAGAGCGACAGTATTCTAATATCGTCTTATCTTAACGATTCCGTCTAGCTTCATTTCGCAGCTCCTGCGAAGCCGTCAGTTTGCAGTTTGTTTTTTTGCGCCTGTTTCTTGTCAAAATTCCATACTCGAAGGACCCCCGGTTTAGCATGCATAAACAAACAAATTGGGGCCTGCAGCTTGCCGATTCTATGACTTTTCCATGGCGTTTGGCACAAAGAATTATTTACTAGACAAAAATGTGGTAGTTGCCGAAAGGGCACCATCTTAAACCAATTTGACCATATTAAGGCAATTGATTCGAGATGTATTGCAGCGAACAGCTGGCCCAGGCCATATATCACTTCGCCTTAAACGACGAAAAATCTTCTACTAATTGTTCAAAACCCGGCCTTTATCCATTCATGCACTTCTGCCTGAGCCATTGGTGTCTTCAATGAGTTGCCCTTTTTGTCATATGCTCACGCAACCGTAAAGCAATTCACACAGAAACCTGCCATGGCGTGCTTTTCCAATATTTTAGGGTTAGATACCGGTCTGTAATACTATGGACATCAGTAAAATTAAAATATGATTTTTACACGCAATGGGAGTAAAAACAACCTATAGGTTTGATAAAATTATAGTGAAGTTTTTCATGATAATTCTCATGTGGGTTAATACTAATAATAAAAATAAGTTGCTTTTGTACAGAGGCAATAAGAATGATAAAAAGATGATAATCCTGCAGATTTTTACAAAATTTAGCTTTCTGGACTTTCAATATAAACGGTATAATATAAGTGATGGAAAAGTGTTCTGTTATAAAATTACGATAAACACATGTGCCGACTATCAGTGGCGAGACTTTTCAAAATTCCAAATAAAATGTACATTGCAATTGGCCGATCGTTAGCTTTTATTTTGTAATAGCGTTCTTGAATCTCGAAAGATATTTCTTTTGGATTAAGTTACACTGTCAATGAATTATATCATAAATATACATATAAACATAAATTGCCACCATTGCTAAAACACTTATTTTTCTTCTTTGTTTTCCATTTTTGGGTCGTAATAATTAAGGTTGATCAAATACATATTTGCATGTTTTTTCCTATTGAGTATAATAATTAGGGTGTGCAGAACTAAACACTAGTCACAGATTGACGATTACATGATACCAATATACGAAAGCCAAACAGAAAGCAAACAGAGAGTTCTACTCGAATAAAACTAGAAGCACTAAACACCCAGATGTAAAACATTAATACGAAGAAACGCTCACAATAAATTAACCCTAAAAGAAGAAAACGAAACGCAAGATATATATACCCTTGGCCCTCAACAAAACTGGAAATGTCTCAAAGAATCATTTACGCAAACAGCAACAGATGTATGTGGCATGAAGGTTGTAAGACAAACTTCAAACCACAAAAGAACAAAATGGTGAAACAGGTAAAACAAAAACCCTAAGAAGAGAAAGAAGCTTAGAGTAAATGTATAAAAGATAAACACATGACAACAAGAGAAATTACAGGACAAAGCGAAAGAACAAGTAAAATTAGCAAAGAGCCAAGCAGTCGGACAAGAAGAGCTCCGCCGCGACGCCCAAGAAAGCGGCGGACAGGAAGCTTAAGTTTAAGGTAATGCTGAAACAAATTCACCAGTAGAACAAGAAATAGAAAACACCGGAGAGAATGTGGAAAGAAATAACAAAAGACGAAGTAAATCAAGCTTTGAGACAAATAAAGAATGGAAAATCACTAGGTGAGATAACTTAGCCCACTAACTATTTAAGAAAGAAAGCAAATGGTTGGAAAACATATTCCAACAAGGACAGTCTAAGGAAAAATACCAAGGAGCTGGAAAGATAATACAATTATACCCATATAAAAAAATTGGAACTCTACGCACTATAAACAATTTAGAGCAATATGGCTCAACCCAGTGGCACTAAAAATCTATACTAGAATATTAGAAAAACGTTTAAAGGTTGAAGTAGAGCAAATAGCGTTGCAAGCACACGATAACATTTGCACATTACGAGAAAACCTTAAGTGAAGATAAAGTTGTATTCTTAGGGTTTTTGGTCTTAAAACTTACCTTCGCTCTAGTACTTCGTGAACATGTGTGGGAAGCACTATGAAAACTGCAGGCGACTCCTAAAATAGCAAAAGTAATCCAAAATCTACAAAAACATAGGAGTAAGGTGCTATTACATGGACTAAACTCGGAGCAATTCTGAATGAATAGGGGGATCAAATAAGGAGACAGTTTAAGCACACTACTGTTGGTTATACTCGTATATATGAATATTATTTATATGAATTGTAAAAACGAAACAACGAAAGCCTAAGATATTTTACTCTAAACCATATGTTGACCCAAGAATTACTCTATGCAGATGATATAGTGTTAATATCAATAAACCCACAACATCTACAAACAAATATAGACATTTGGAAGAACTAGCTAGAACGAACGGAAGGATCATAAACACAGAAAAAAGCAAAACTATGCACATAATGAAAACAAAAAATATCAGGTGGTTATTAGATTAGACGGGATTATCTAGCGAGGGATACGTAAAAATATCTGGAAACACTTTTCGGTAAAGGAGGGGGGAGTTGACAGAAAAACAGGAAATTGGATCTGCAAAGCCAACAAAGTATACTTTCAGTTCTAATATAACAAGTGGAATGATTACCTACTATCGATGATTTTTTTTCCGAGTTAAAACCGGAACCTAAATTTAACGAGTGCGTAGCACGAGTTAAATTTGTTGGTGGCCTAGTGGTAAGAGTGAAAGACTTGTAATCACAGCGATCTGCTGTCCCGGGTTCAAACCCCGAGGAAGGCACGAGTTTAAGTATAAAGAAGTTCAAAATCAGTCCTTCTCAAGACTAATCAGGAACACCTGAAGACGAGAGTAAATCAAAACTCCCGAAACATTGTGTGATATACACCCTAGACCAGGGGTAGCGAACCATTGGCACGCGTGCCATTAATGGCACGCCACCAAATAATTTGGGCACGGCAGTAATTAAGGAATTTAGGTACCTAATCGAAACAATTTATATTTAACAATGGATTGAACATGAAGCTTCAAGGCGCAAATAAAACAATTATGGTTATGATAGATCTCATTCATGCTTCCGAAGCTAAACTGCAAGTTTTCAGTAACGATATTGTTACCAAAAACTACAAGTATTTTCCGAACTTGAAAAAAATCACCAGAGATTTAGATTTACATGACAAACCAGACCAAGCAAAAGTCACTGAAGAGTTTAATTCGGTAATTAATTCTTCAATCTAAGAATTTTCAACGAGATTTTCTCAGTTCAAAAAATTATCGGAAACACTGAAATTTATTATATATCCTGATGTAACTTCACTTGATAAACTGAACTTGGCCAAATTTGATTGGTTGGAAATTGAAGAAATTGAAATGCAGCTGATTGATTTCCAGTCTAGTTCAATATGGATTCAAAAATTTTTCAAAACAAGGATAGAGTTGGAATTAAATGAAATAGAAAGACTATATGTATCAGGTAACATAAGTAAAAATGCCAATATCAAAATTATGGAAACGTGGAATTCAATTCCAGACACATTTAGCAGTCTGAAGAAGCTGGCTTTTGCTATCTTCATCTACCTATGCTTGTGAGTCATTATTTTCAGAAATGAATAACATTAAAGACTCGCTTAGAAGCCGTTTGTCAGATGAATCCAATCCAGCTTGCATTCTGCTAAAAGTAACAAAGTATGGAGCTAATATAAGTTATTTAGCATCTAATTTGCAACAGCAGAAGTCGCGAGATTTTTTTCTTTCATTTAAATAAACATGACGTCACTATTGCTGTACAAAATGTATATTTTTTGTTGCAAATAAAGAGTTTTAAGTTGATAGTATTTAGTTTTATTTTTTCCCCATTAATCACTAAGTCAAGATTGTTTGATGGCACGTCATGGCCTTATTAAACATTTCTTTAGAAAAAAATGGCACGTAGATAAATAAAGGTTCGCCACCCCTACCCTAGACAGTGGAAAAAGTCCGATAAAACATATCATAATAGACCACTGCCAAAAAATGACATACAGAGAACAAATTTATTTCTTAGTTGATTGAAAAATATACAGTTTTAACGTTTTATTGCATAGAATGTGTAAAATAACCGTGTGCAAGAACATAACCAAAATAATGAGCCTTGTAGTAGCGATGACTCTTACTCTTTCTCCTACGTAGGTATACAATAGTGTGTCGGACTGACCCTACGTACCTCTTCCCCAAACTTCAACGGTATTGTTGCTGACTTGGATGTAGAGTAAGTAATTTTAAAATTTAAAAAAATACTGGATTTTCGATACAGTGTTCACATTTCGGTTTCACTACAGAAATTTCGAAAATGGTAAACAGTATTGAGCAAATTAGAGTAAACTAACTGACAATTTTATTACAACGCAATGAAACAATTTTAGTTGTTAGTGAAATTTAAAAAAACAAATTATTTAAAGAATCAATAAAATATGTAAAGATGCTACGTATATTAAAACTTTGTCTCTTTTGCAAGAAGGCATGTTTACAATATGACGTTTTGTCATAATTGCTTTGTTGAATAGTATATTAAAGTATGAGTGGATAACAAGGTCTTTAAAACACGCGCGAGTTTTCGAGCACGACGGCGTAGCCGGAGTGCTAGAAATAGAGCAAGTGTTTTAAAGCCAGTTATCCACGAATACTTTACGCTATTTTTTATTATACCTGCAATACTGGAAATAAATTACGCACTAAAAACTTAGAAATAATTTTTGCCGTGATAAATCGAGAGGGCATAATAATATTGCTACTAAAGTTACGAGAATTGTTTACGTTTTTTCGCGTCCACGTCCGTTGTTGTATTCAGTCGTGTCAGCAAAATAAACAACTTCCTTTTACAGTGATCTTGTAATTAGCCAAAAATTTGACTTTAAATGTTTAAGCATTTATCAAAAATTACAAAGTCTACAAAAAGGGTACAAAATAGAGCTTTAGTTGAAGAGAGATATTTTCTCTAGAATTTGAAGCTGAATTCAAAAATTTAATAATATACCGGGTGTTCTGTTTAAAATAGGAGTTAATAGAAAAAATAGAAAAAACAAAATAAACCCATTTTAGAAGTATTCAACTGGAAAATCACCTATCTCACATTAATACACATTAAAAATATAATAAAAATGAGCCGGTTTTGAAAAAATCGAAAAAAAACTGAAAAATCACAAGAGTAAATGCCTACTTCCGGTTATGCTTTTTTTTTCATAAGCTTGCTGTCGCATCTACATAGTACACAAAACTTATACAGGGTGTAAAACAAGTCTGGAATATAGCAAATATTTCAAAAACTACCGGATATGAATTTTTCAAAATTGTCAAACTTATATAGGTAGAAACGGCGCATCTAGGAAGGACAAAACCGTTTCTGTAACTGTACAGGGTTAGTCAGAAAAAATACCAACTTTTGTATTTTAAATTGGACACCCTGTATATTACCGAGGAATCAAATAGTCCTTCAAAAGACAAATTCAACGATATAGGGTTTGACGGATTTATCTGTCAAAATGACAGATGTGGAGTGACTTAAAGAATAAGGTTTACAACAATAGATCGGTTAATATTGAAGCTTTAAAGGATCATATTAGAAATGAGATACGTCAAATTCGATGGGATACTTTTGACAACGTCTTACGAGAATTTAAAGACAGTACTTACTACTTAACTTACACTTGTAGTGTATTTATTTTTGTTTGTATTCAATGTACAGCTGATTGCAAATAAAAGTGGGACAAGTCTTGAGACTACTGTTTGCGTTTTTAATAACGTGTGAAACTGGCTCTAACTTATATTTTCGTAAGTAAATACATAAAATATTATTAAAAATAAAAGCATAAGAAAAGACAACATAATTACGAGTATTTAATATTTTATTATACATCATAAGTATTACATATTAATTAGCTGTCCCAGTTTTATTTGCAATCAGCTGTACATGCAATATATATTTCTAATAATGGCTTATACTTAATTTTGTTTAATAATTTAAAGTATTGTTTTGATTGGAAACTATTATTTCATTAAACTTATCTTATTACAAACACGATCTTTTTCTTAGTCGTTTATAGTTCTTGAATGTATGCGTCAATTTTGATAAGCACTGTATAAAATGTTATCGCAAGGAATAATTCGCAATAAAATTAAATTCTAAGCTACGCCACTGGAATTTCGAATCTTTCCAATTTGGTGGCTAATCGTCTCAGGGAGAAGGATGCAGAGCCGACAGGTCCCTGGGTGGGGTTCTTAAGGGTGGGGGCTGTAAATATCAATTTGAAGAACTGGAGGACTTCACTAAACGTTTGATATTTCGAGGCGGATCTTTCGAAGGTCAAGTTCAAGTGATTTTGTACAGTGCAGGATGAAGAGCGACTTCAAAAAGAGCAGCTTTGCCTCGGAAAGCAGAAAGGTACCTTTTTCTATCATTTTGAGTATGAAAATAATGTTGAGTGTTTATTAAATTTTTAGTAGTTAAGCACCTTCGCATACATAATACTGACAGGGGGAAATTTTATAATGACTGAAATATAACATTTTCAGAACTGTTCACTACGGGAATATTATAAAATTTACTCTTTTCATCTAAATAAATTAAATTAAAGTTGTTTATAGTAGTGACTATATTTTTAAAATAGTAGATAAATGCACAATTTTAGATTTACACTATAGTGCATCGACATTGGTTAACTGAATAAATAATTTATGGTTTTCGTCTGCAGATAATGACATTTTCACGAATTTGATATTTTACGAATCACACACATTACGAGCCCCTTATATTTTAAGATAGAGGTAAAAGGAAAATCACTCCCGCACATTTTTTTAAGTTTTCATTTTAGTTTGACCTTGCCACATCAAATTCAATTTTGTAGTTTTAAAAAAGTTAATATAATCACAATCTGTTTTTATAGTGTTTGTGCTTTTTGATTATCGAAGGAATTCATAAAATTCCTGCACTACAACGTTTTTGATTGCTCAAATAAGATCAGTAAGATTATAAATGGAGCAAATAAGAAGCTTATAAACAAATTTTTCGTTAACTTAACAGGCAAGCTTTATTAACCTTTAGCTTTACATGAAGTAAAGATAGTTAGCTTGGAGATTTCAATGATCGGTCATTTAGCAAACCTATATGAATGTAGAAGTCTGCTCAGTTTTTTACTGCCTTTTACAATAAGGGAAGTATTGGATTCACCCCAAAAATTCGAAATTGAGTTTTCAACAGATCTTCACGTGTTAGAGGCCCCTGATCCCAAAAAACATTTTTTTTTCATTGGTCTGTATGTGTGTCTGCTGTGAACAGAATATCTCCAAATCGGAAAGAGGTATGGCGTTGAAACTTCATATATAAGTTTTGTGTACTATTTACATGCGACAGCAAGCTTTTGAAGAAAATCGCATAACCGGAAGTAGGTGTTTACTCTTGTGATTTTTCAGTTTTTTTTTCGATTTTTTCAAAAACGGCTCTAACGATTTTTTTTAACTTTACATTTTTATTACATTTTGAATGTGTATTGATGTGAGATAGGTGATTTTCCAGTTGAGTACTTCTAAAATGGGTTTATTTTGTTTTTTTTCTATTTTTTTATTAACTCCTATTTTAAATAGAACACCCGGTATATTATTACATTTTTGAATTCAACTTAAAATTATAGAGAAAATTTGTCTCTTGAACTAACACTCTATTTTGTACCGTGTTTTTTTTGTAAATTTGTAATTTTTGAAAATTTTTGACAAATGCTTAAAAATTTAAAATCAAATTTTTGGCTAATTATAAGATCACTGTAAAAGGAAGTTGTGTGCGTTAAAAAATTAGTATATAGCAGTTGTATATTTAAATTTCAAACTTACTGTTATAATTTGTATGTAACTTTGCAGGTTATTAAATTGATATTATGCTTGTTCAGCATTAAAGATTGTTTTAATCTTTGATATTAGCAACATAGTCAAGAAATAACCTATTTCATAGAACATTAAATTGTTGAATTTTGCTCAAAATTGAAATATTAAATGCCAAGAAAAATTTTCCAGTACAAACATTTATAATTTTTGTTTGTTTTATTTTTACTTGTTACGTTTTACGATATAACTGCTTAAAGACAATTACTTTAGAAATATTATAAGACCCACCTCTGGATTTGTAAGCTTAGTAAGTTTCCACGTATTTGACTTATAAAATTTATTGCAGAAATATTAAGTTGCTAACTTAATTTATACTGTAAATTAATGTACAGAGTGTACATTTCTGAAATTTTTCAAATTAATTATAAGAAGTATTTAGATATGTATAAAGTAAGAAGTGCATTTACTACCAGTGAAGTTATTAAATTCATTTATATTTAGATACACCACAATAATTTGGTTGTCTATTAGTTACTAAGATGCACAGAATTTCCTAAATGACATGGGCGAATAAGAGTGTTACATTAGCAACGGGTGTATAAAGTTATACTTTGACAGTATTAGAAAAAGTACACGAATAACAGGACGCTACTGGCAACTGAAATTTTTATAATTGGAGTAAACTAAATTTGCCATGTCTTCTGTATAATTTTTTATTCGTTTTAAAACTTTCTTTGAGTGAAATACGATCGTATAAAAATCGTGTAGGTAGCAACCGCCAAAACTATGCTTGCATGCTTTGTTGTCTACCTCGGGGTTAAACCTTGGAGGACAATTTTCATGTCGCGTGCCAAAAATACTAACTTTTTGAATTTGTTACGTTAGTAGTTACTTATATCATAATTAATAATATTAATCTCAACTAAGCATTCATATGTTGTTATATTGTTAACTCACTCGAAAAACTTAGAGTTTGATATTGCAGCAAGGTATCAAATTATTCACATAAAGTACAAAATCATGCCTTTTTACTGCTTTCTAGTATAGGAATGAAATAAATAAAATGGAATAAGATCGACGCATAGGACATCTGAGAGAAAAATAGTTTATATAGCATTTTAGACACTTCTAAGGAATCTATTTTTATTAACCTGTCCAATATTAGACAGAGTCGTTTTGGATTAAGGTGTTATTTTGAGATCGTTATTAACTATGTTATAAAAATGATACGCTGATATTAGGAAATAGAAAATTTTGTTTCGCGAAGAAACCTATTTCATACAAAAGTACATTTTTGTTGAAACGAAACTTTTCAAACTCACGTAATTTTCATGGCTCGATATCATATAACTGCCCCATTAGTAAATTTTTTAAATATTCTTTAAACAGTTCTTTTTTCTGTTTGATCATTATAGGTACGGCTTTGAAAGGAAATTCAAATATTTAAATTCATCTTTACAGATAAGGAAACCTCTAATGGAAAAGAAACGCCGTGCCAGGATCAACGACAGCTTAGAAACTCTGAAACAAATCCTCCTGGATTCAAAGACGACCCTCAAGGAGTCCACACAAAGGAAAAATGGCCAAAGGACAGCCAAACTGGAAAAGGCCGATATACTGGAAATGACCGTGCGGTATTTGCAGCATTTGCACAACCGACTAGGGCAGGTTCAAGGGCCACCTCCCGCGAAGGGCAAAGAAGAAGTACTAATCCGTCCAGCGGATAGCTCTTGTGAAAGCGGCCTGAAAATCGGCGTGACTTTAATCCCCACCAGGCTAGAAAACGGGGATTTAGCTTTTGTGGTGCCCGCCATGCAAAACGTGACAAATAGCGACGATTTTCAAAAAGAACTCGATGTTAAGGAGACCGAAAGTGTATGGAGACCTTGGTGACAATTTGGACTTAGGTTGTCATGCACACCTATTTTCTGTATATCTACAGTCTGTGATATTATGTTAAGTTATGCAATAAATATAGCACTTTACGGGTTTTTATTTAAGACTGTTTCGTTTGAGTACGTATTTTGCTTTTTTTCACTTCTGTCTACTGTTGATTATATAAAACTGTTTTATATGGCGATGTAGTTATACAGTTTACAAAAATACTAATAGATAGCCAACCAAGCAGCTAAGCTCAATATTTCTGTTGGTAGAACAGTAAGTTTTTCCGTTGTGTTATAGGAATCTTAGGAACTAAAACAGATACAAGAACCATAAATATAAAAAGATGTGCAGCTTTAAATTTGATATAGTACTACTATTGTTTCACTTTCACACTGAAGTTTCCGGCCTATTAAATGTATGTAAATGACTAAATTGCTTAGTTTTACTTACATTGAATTTATTTCTGATTTGACAGGAAAATATTTTTCATCAATTTATTAATTAAAATATAAAAGCATCTTCATTGTTTATTTATTGCCATGTTGAAGTTCTAATCTAAAGTTCTATTTTCTTAATGAAAACCATAGTTGGCTACGACACGACAGCATCATGGTACTGTGGTACTAATAAATAAATGAAGCTCATAAAACTGTTCCTATTTGCCTTCGATTTAGTTATTAATGGTAGCAGCATGATTTTGAATTATTTGTTAACAGGAATAGAGAATTAATGCTACTAAATGTAGGAAAGTGTGAAGCTATTTTTCTATATTGAATAGAATTGAATAGAATAATATTATTGATTGCAGGAAAGGACAATTTATAATTTTAACATTTAAATGTATTATTATTTATTATGTAAATTATTTATTAACGAAATTCCCTGGAATTCAAATGTATGCATCACTTTTAAAATAGTACTCTCTAATGTGCTACAGTTAAGTTTCATGATAGAGAGCAAACATGAAATATAAATAAAACTATAGATTTCGTCTTGATCCACTTATATTTTTATAAAAAATTCCCGAACGTTTTCGGCTTACGCCATCTTCAGGGGACGTTCTACAAAATAATTGACAAGGAAAACAATAACATATTAAAAATGACTTACAATTAACAAACAAACAAAATCACAAATAAACAGCACACACTAGCTACAATTGCCACGGTTTGTTAATTGTAAGTCATTTTTAATATATTATAAAGTTTGTTTTCATTATCAATTATTTTGTAGAACGTCTCCTGAAGATGGCGTAAGCCGAAAACGTTCGGGAATTTTTTATAAAAATATAAGTGGATCAAGACGAAATCTATAGTTTTATTTATATTTTAAAATGGTCCACGACAACGATTTTCGTATTATTAAACATGAAATAGTTTAAAAAGTACAGCAGAATCATTCTAGCTTTACGGAGGTAGGTCATGGAAGGCCAAACGCCATATATATAAAGTTTGGTTATGTTATATCTAACTGTCAAGAAATCAGCGGCGATTGCAAGAATTAGTAAAATTTGTCTCGTCGCCTGCGTTGATTAACAAAAACTTCGTCCTTATAAAGCCTGCCAGCTAGCCGAATATCGGTAATATGCAAATTATAGCCACTTCATGAAATTGGGGTTGTTTGACACCATCTGACTAATGTTACTAAACCCATGAAGTAAGAGGTACCTCTTACTTCATGCCTAAATCATATCTTTGTTATAAGGTACCGCCAACTGTGCAAACATATATCTTTTGTCTCTTAATTTGGGGTGAAGCTATCAATTGTCTCTCTCTCACTCTCACTTTCTTACAATGTTCTGTCCTTTTTAATTTGGGGGAACAAAATCTTGGAATGGAATGGCGGTACCTTAATGCATTTAGTGACCTTACCATCTGACAGATCACATATTTTCCCTTTACGTGATAACCTTTATCCAGTCACAAAAATTCACCATATTTGATCTAAATTCATGATAGTACAGTCAATTTATACAGCAGGCCATCGTGCCACACCTTATCGAAAGCTTGGCTGTCGCCAAGAAAGACTGCCGTGCAGTAGCTTTTTTCTTCGGAGGATTGATTTATTAAGTTGACTACGCGATGGACCTGTTGTATGGTTGAATGCTCCCTTCTAAATCCAAACTGATGTGCCGGAATCATATTCATTTCTTCGATGATTGGTGTAAATCGTTTGGCTAGCAATTTCTCTAATAAAGGGTCTTTCAATAGGAGTGATAGTTTTTTAAATCGAGATTCCTCGGTTCCTGATATATTTTGTTTTTACTTCCAGATATCAAAATATTCAGTACAGTTTGCAGTTTCATCATGCAGCATTTGACGCTTCCCGACCGTTTAGAAATTATTAAAAAATATTGCGAAAGTTCCAGCTCAGTTATGGGTGCTCAACATTATTTTGTTGACCAGACAATTGGGTCTCCGTCACCATTACTTTGGGCAGGCTATAGGCCGCACTGTGGGAAAGTTAGAGCGTGGGTTCACTTTAAAGGCCAATAAGCCACTAAGAAGACAACGAAAAGCACGAAGTAGGGAGAATATCGCAGCTGCAGCAGCCAGTATCGCCGATGAGCCAAATTTGTCGATTTCATGAGGTTCGTAGCAATTGGGACTTTCTTAGACGTCAACTTGGAGAATTTTGCATAAGGATTTAAGCCCACATCTGTACAAAGTCGTATTGCCTCAAGAGCTGAAGCCAAACAATTACAGATTGCGTCAGGAGTTTGCTGATTGGACCGTTGGGCAGTTGGAAGGTGATCCTGATTTCGGCCAAACAATCATCTTCTCAGCCGAGGCGTATTGTTGGATGAATGACTTTGTTAACAAACAAAGTTTCCGTTATTGGTGCTAAAATAACCCACAAGAGTTAACATGAAATTTCGTTGCATTCCAAAAAACTCACTGTGTGGTGCGGTTTATGGCATGGAGGCATCATCGGACCTTATTTCTTCCGAAATGAGGAGGGAAGAGCCGTCAATGGCGACTGCTATAGAGCCAGGTTACTTGAATTTCTGTGGCCAGAACTTGAGAGCATCGATATTGAAGAGATGTGGTTCCAACAAGATGGCGCTACGTGCCATAGAGCTAATGCTACGCTCGATTTGCTGAGGGATAAGTTTGGCGATTGGATCATCTTAAGATGAGGATTTGTGAATTGGCCGCCGTGGTCATGTGATTTGACACCACTAGATTATTTTCTTTGGGGATAAGTCAAAGCACAAGTCTATGCCGACAAACTACAGACTTTGGATCATTTGGAAGCCAAATATTGGACAGGGTGATCAAAAATTGGAGCGATCGGCTGCGTGTGTATACAAAGCCATGGTGGACATTTGAACGATATCTTGTTCCACAAATAACTGCATTGCCCAAGCTTCAAAATAAAGCAAAAACTAAATTGATATATCAAACCGTTGTTGTTTTATTTAAAATTAAAATCCTATCGCTCTTAATGAAAGACCCTTTAGTTTACCAAGTATGCATAGTAAACTAATTGGCATGTAAGAAGCAGCCTCGTTACCTCGCTACCACACTCATATTATATTATAATTAAATCATACTTAGAAGAAAGATACTTCCAGATAAAATATGATCAAACGCTCACTGAAATACATCCAATTAGATCAGGGGTGCCACAGGGGAGCGTCCTCGGGCCTCTTTTGTATATTCTTTTTACATCTGATATGCCTACCAATGATCAGTCTCTCATAGCTACTTTTGCGAATGATAAAACAATCCTGGTGAAACATAAAGACCCAGTAACAGCCGCAAGAACGCTACAAAATAATTTAAATGACATCGTAAAATGGGCCAAAAAGTGGGGAGTTAAAATAAATGAGTCTAACTCTTTTCATATTACTTTCACAAAGTGTAGAGACAACGTAGTACAAGTTTTCATTAACAACAATCCATTACCTCAAGTAAAAGAGGTCAAATATCTCGGAATGCACCTTGACAAGGGTTTGACATGGAAGTCACATATTTGGAATAAAAGAAAACAACTTGACACCAAATTCTACTGGCTACTGGGCAGAAAATCCAAATTGTTACTCAGGAATAAATTATTAGTATACAATGTTGCGTTCAAACCAATTTGGACTGATGGTATTCAACTCTGGGGAACTGCAGCCAACACCAACATCCAAATTATCGAAATATATCAGTCAAAAGTTCTACATATCGTGTGCGAAGCTCCTTAGTTTGTGAGAAATGCTGACATATTGAGTGATGTGAAAGTGGACACAGTTAAGGAAACTATTAGAAAGTGTTCATCGTATCTTAATAAACAAGAACATCATCGTAACGTCTTAGCAATCATCCTTTTGGACAATAGTGACAACATCCAAAGACTAAACAGATTAAAGCCTCTTGACCTGCCAAATAAACTCTGAGATGTAGTTAATGTGTTTAGTATTATTATAAATATAAGCAACAACTAAATTTTAAGATAACACTCAGTTAAGGTCACTGGACCCTTATATTTACATGTATACTAGTCAACACACAATTCACATATCAAATTTGCTTATTGTAAGTCTTTATAGATTGCAAATAATTAATAAATTAATTTAAAAAAAATGATACTACAGTAAAGATAGCTCACACATTGTCAAAACTCAAACAACCAAAAAAAGAAGTTCTACCCTGCTGCAAACTGTTCAGTACTCTCCTCTTAGTAAGTGGTAAAAAATTGCACGACCTTACGCGTCGGGTTTAGGCGGGAGGGGGGGGGGGGGGTGGAAAGGTCGTAAAATGATAGGTTTCAACAGTTTTTCGCAAATATCTCGTTAACTGTGAGGTTTAGCGCAAACTTTATACTATACAAAATTAATCTAAATTTAATTTACAGTAAAAATTGTCGGAGGGGGTAAAAATGCAACTCTTTCTGTTCGACAAAAAAGCAAAAATTGCGCATATGAACATGTAATATTCGCTCCAAGTGTATTATATAATGGGTTCAGGGAAGTGGGGAGGCCATATGGTTATGGTGAAGAACCCAGCACAAAAGACGAACATTTGCGCAGATCATCCACTATTACACATGTTGAACTGAAAGTGGAAGATGCAATTAATATCACTCTTGGACAATCAGAATTTGTAACTAATATAATTATATGCTCTTTGCTAATAGTAAGAACACGATGCAACTGATTGCTCTCATCATGGTACACTTACAGCAAGCTGCTGCAAATTGATTCAGGCAGAAGGTGATGGTGACACCAAGATTGTTTTTACTGCAATTGACTAATCAAACAGGAAAAAAAGGCTATCGTGATCGGCGATGACACCGATTTATTGGTCTTGTTGGTTGTTCATGCTCCAGCCAACAAACAGTTGAAGATGGCTGTACCGAAGAAAGGTAACCAAGAAGAAAAAGTTTACTGCATTGGAGACATTCAGCGTGATATCAGAGAAATGAAGGATGTTCTCTTGACAGTTTACACTTTCGCAGGATGTGATACCGTTTCATCAATTTATAGAAAGGGCAAAATAACGCCTTCTGAGAGTGTGCAACGTGACAAGGAGCTTTACACAAGGCTGTTGACTTTTAACAACCCAAATGCAGACCCAGATGATGCCGGAACTAAATAGTATACTGCCTGGGAAATGTGTTTGTAGTAGAACTGCCAGTGTTTCTTCCCCAGTTTCCGTGTATCTTCCTTCAGGTTTTCTTAGTGTTCCCACTATTTGTGCCAGCTCTTTTTGGAGTTATGCACATTCTGGTGTCTTGACCCTTGTCCGTTGCAGTACTCCCTCCATGAGGATCGTTTTGCTTTCATCACTTCGTTGTTGTATTTTGTAACGACTCTTTTATAGGGTCCCCACTTCCCTGTCCTTTTCGCTTTGTTAAATAGCATTCTTGTCTCCTGTGCTGTGATCGTAATCACTTCAGATTCGATTCCAGTAAACTGAGATTACAACCAAAAACCATCGTTGAATTATAGACATTTAATATATATAATATAGATGTTACATGTTCGAAGTACAAAGTTAATCTATTCTTAAATAACGGTGGACTCCCGCGGCGGCTGCTCCCGGCGTTGCCAGCCCGGGTATCCACCGGTCCTCGCCCTAATGGGCTGGTTTCCGGTTAGACCCCGCGCCGGATTGATGAGCCCGTGTATCTTTGCTGCTCACACCTCTCCACTACCATATAGCCCTTGGCCCGAAAATGTAGAACGCTTCACGATTTTGTGTGTCATCCTTGCTCAGTGCCCCAGGCTTGGGGCTGGTACAGCGGGGGGTATTAATTGGATAAATCAGGATAACTGGATAAACGGATATAAGGTAGAGGGTATTTTAGGACATACGCCCCAGATAGTCGCGTCTTACGACAGGCAGGGGATTCCCTGGGTCTATTCTTTATCCGGAACCCAGACGGAGCGATTCAGATACCTGGGAACAGAAATAACATCTAACTAAAATAGAATCGAAGAAGTGAGACGTCAAATCAATAAAGCCGGAAGAATAGCAGGATGCTTGAAAGGCGTAATATGAGATAATAAATACCTAAAACTGGACACAAAAACTAGAATATGCAAAACATGCATTCGACCGGTAATGACATACGCCGCTGAAACAAGGGCCGAAAACACTAAAACAAAATCCATGCTGCGCACAACGGAAATGAAAATTCTCAGAAATATAACAGGACACCAACTAAGAGACAAAATAAGAAATGAAGAAATAAGAACAGAATGTGACATTCCAGACATCGTCAGATGGCCAAGGAACATGAGAAGAGAATGAAACCAGCACGTAACCAGAATGCCTCCAGAGCGAATATTGAAAATTGTATGTGACGGAAAACCAGGAACACGGCGACCACACGGAAGACCGCTTAAACGATGGAAGGAGTGCTGGACATTGACCTTACGAGACAATTAAAGCTGGAACAAACAGGCCGAAGGCCTATATCAAGGAAGTAGATGAAGAAGAAATATGCAGGTTCTAGGCATGACTTCATCGGAGCTGTGCAGAGTTCATCCCTTGGTCATCCCTACTCCCATTATTTTATTACCCTTAATACAAGGTTCTTGAATTAATATAATGTCTATATTATTTTTAATGGCGAAATCCTGTCAGTCCTTACAGTGGTGTAAATTTACCTGTAGCAGTTTTAGCGCCATTGTAGCTTCTACTCAGGCTTTAGGTTTAGGGAAAGGGAAGTTTCTTAGACCCCCCCTTTTCTTTCACCTGAGGGGATTTTAAAGGCCCTTCCACCCGTGGTTCTTGTGTTGATAGAGGCTCCCGAGGCCCCTTTGCTTCCATTTCCTTTGGCGATTGCGCAAGTGGAGGTTCTAAAGATCTCTCCACTTCCATCGCCTGAGAATATTCTTCTTCTTTCTCTTCTTTCTCCCCTTGTTTCATCTCTTCTTTCTTCTAATTCTTACCCAGTTTCTTAAAATATACCCGGGAGAAGTTTAGGAAGAGCATGTAGTCTACGTCCTGTAGCTGAGACCAGGACTATTCTGACATGGCGATGACTACCTGTTGTCTGGCTTGGAGTCCGTCACCTGCCAGGTCTTTGTAGAAAGACCTTTGTTTTGTTTCTGCAGCCTCTACACAAGAGTTTTGGCTTCCAGTACTGGTCCTGGAATCCATGTTAGGGTTTATACCGGTGTAGGGATGTCTTTGGCTTCCTTGAGCACCAGTTTCGGCTCTTCCCATAGTGTACAACCTTTTATAACGTTTTCCAGCCACGTTCTGGTTTCCAGGTTCGCGCAGATTACGTTTAATCTTGCTCTGCCATAGCGTACCTCGAAAAATCTCTCTTTACAGATGTCTTCTTTAGTACTTGGCATTATTTCTTAGGTGCAAGGAACATTGACTTTTAACGAGTAGGAAATTTATGACATTCGATTTTCCTTGTATGCATAAATAGATTTTCACCGCGGTTGAATTTTAACACCCGCTAAGTACAATAGATTTGTAATCGTCTTGTAAGAAGCTGTAGGTTTCTAAATTGCTACTTGCTTTCGCAGTAACTTCTAATTTCAGGCATAAAATTTAAAGAATATAAAGACATAAAGCTTTCTTGTAACATAGTTCCTTGACATTCAGCGAAAACATCTTAACGACTGCACCAAAACAATATAAAGCAATTCAATTAAATAAGATAAATATTGATAAACAATGTTTATAGTTATTAGGTGCGTTCTATAAGGGCCGTTTCTGGACCTAAAAACAACGCCGAATGGCGGTATTGTTTACATTTAATGTCAAACAAATATTCCTAAATTTCGACTAACAAGTGCTCTTCCGGGGTGAATAGGGTAGTACTGGTATGTGACAATTTCTAAGACTATTTTTACGGGCGCTGGAACGCCGCGATAGGCTTAAAAGTTACCTTGTAAAAGTTCGAGCGTAGAAAAGGCCGTTCCTATGGTGTTGCTCCGGGATCTCGCCGAGGGACATGGAAGTGTCTTTTTACAGGTAGGTCGTGTTCTTAGTTAACTATTATCACCCAGCCATTATAATCCGATATCGGACATGGCCTCCTCTAGATGTTTTCAAATTTCTCTATTTTGAGCAATTCCAACCCAGTTTGTTGAAATCCTTTTTAAATCGTCCGTACATCGGGTGGGTGGTTTCCCTCGACTTCGCTTGTCAGTTCGCGGTCTCCGTTTAGTAAGTTTTTTCGTCCATCTGTACCGTTCTCTTAGACCAAGAGTGGTCACGGCCTGGGCTAGCTCTTTTAACTCTCAGCAGAATATGGCGTGGTGTAAGGACTAGGCAAGAAATGCTTCGGACCTTAAAATTGAACAGTAGGATTATGAAAATTTGGGCGCTTTGTCGTTACTGACAACATAAAAACAAAACTAGCTAACTAATAATACACCACCTACCTTCAGTGCTTCGCTGCACACTTATATAAATTGGGCAGGTGAAGGGGTTGCGGAAAGAACACAAAAAACATTTAACCAAACCCAAAAATTGCAGTAACACATGACTTATATACATAAGCCATGACAGCAACTTAGGTTTGTAGGACAATTGCCTAACAAATAAATAAACCATAAATGGGAATTACCTTTCAAGTATTTAAGTCACAAATAACTAATTATAGCTCGGATTACGACTTGTGACATAAGTGCACGACGCCCAAAAAACGCGGCGGATGTGAGTTTCAGGTACATGCTTATTTCAGCAATTTGGAAACAATGAATACCTGCTCTTTAGCGTTAATAATTGACTGAATAAAAGAGTAATTAAACACCCTTCAGTTTGAATTTCTAAGGCATTAGTAAGAACTGATTATAGTTGCGGCGTCTGTCTTTGTCGATAAAAAAACGCTGAAATGTGCAGGTACTTACAATTTGGTTCGTTGTCATGTCCAGCGATCGTGAAGAGAAAGCCTGGTATATTGCATCTTGTTCAAGAAGACTTCTAAGCCGGATTTGGCTACATAACTCATAGAATCCAAGGACGCTACTATCAAGGAGAGCAGCGAAAGGCGGCCTAGGTATTCCAGAATTTCTGGCCAGCTTGCAGGTAGAAGCGAAAAACGGAAGGCCCTGTTTTTTTAGCAACTGCAGAATGACCCTTAAGCAGACCGCATGGGAACCAGCCAAATCTGTTCACGGCCGTTTGTGCAGGAAATAACGCCGCTGGCGGCTTTCGTTTATGGAAGTCGCAGAGGAGTCGGCCAAGCTGTTTTGCGGCCGTTCGCGAAGAAACAACGCGATGGCGGTTTTCATTTGTTTAAAACAAGATCGGTTTCAGCCTACTCCATGAATTTAGATCCGTAAAGCGAGCTTCGTGAAAAATCAATAATCGAGCGATTCGACTGTTTTCAAACGGTCCTACTTAGGAACGAAAGCACAACGAGGGTGCATCAACAGAAAAAGCTGGCAGGAGTCTTATCTCTAATGTCAGGCGTTTTATGCGATAAACCCGAGTTACTTTGCTATTTAAATATAAAATGGTCCGAAAGAAGATGTTAATTGCTAAAACGCTCTATTGAAGCGAAATTGAACGGGGCGTTACACTCCATTTTTTAAATGTAAGGCGGTCCGAAAGAAGATGCTAATTGCTAAAAAGCGCCATTGAAACGGTATTGAAACGGGGCGTTACATATCTTCCATCTCTCTGTCTAGCCATATGGCCGACCGATTGCCATTTCGATTTGGCTATCATTTCTATTACGTCCTCTACTCCCGTTTGCTACGTATCTCTTCGTTCCTTATCTTAATTTTCAGTGCTATCTCTGACATGGATCTTTTCATTTTGCGTTGTGTAATGCTCAGTTTTCTTGTTGAATTTTTTGTTAGAGTTAGAGTTTCTGCTCCGTCGGTAAGTACAGGAAAAAACACATGTATTAAAAATTTTCCTCTTTAAACTCATACGGATGTTATCTTTAAAGGTATATCTGAGTCTACCGTATGTCGCCCAGCCTAGGTTAATTCGGCTCAGAAGTTCGCAGGTTTGGTTATCCCTACTTATTTTAACCTCATGTACTAAATATGTGTACTTCTCAACTAGCTCTATTTCCGTTCCTCTAATGTGTATGTTTCCGTCGTTTGTCCCGTGTCCGGATGGGAAATCAGCCTGTTCTCGTTATTGGTAAAAATCAAACTTTGCCTCTGGTCTAGATGTTAATATGCGAGTGTTAGCTTGTAGAGATGGTTAAGCAAGCTAATCGGTCTGTAGTTGTCAAGCTTATACAACTCCTTTTTTGTTTGGGAGAATAGTTATCGCATTGTTCCATGTTAAGGAAATCTCCTGGTTATATAAACATAGATTGAATAGTTTTTCTATGTTTTCTAGTAGTACTGGTGCTCCGAGTTTGATCTCTTCGGTTACAATATCATCTTTACCAGATGCTTTGTTGTTTTTCATTTTGTCTAAAGCGTAACAGTTTTCTGATTTTGTGATATTAAGAATGTCTTCTGATCCTTGATTTTGTATTTTCTCTAAGTTGTGTGTATTTAGGTCTGAACAGAGATGGTTATTTGTGTATAGTTTGTTACGTTTCAATTGCGCCTCTATTATTTCGCAGTTCTGTGGTGTAGGTTTTGTATATAATAATAATAATAATACTTTTTATTTACCGAATTGATATACATTGCTTCTTTACACACAATACAATAAAGGAAACCAAATTATCATCCGGCAAAAACGATAGTAGTCAGATTGTTTCTCTCCAGGGAGGAAACACCTGCTCTTACCTACTACTGTTATATCAATAACATCGACTAAATAATTATTTAAGGGCAATAAATATCTTGCATCAAAATATATATTTGCGCGCTTCTCGCCTTCCTCGATTCCGGCCGGACAGCGACTCTCGAATTGTGGCTTTTGTTCTCAGCGCATATGTTTCCTTTCTGACGCCGTGATTATAATTTAAGTTTAGCTTCTTTAAAAATTATCCAGTGGTTTTTGCGGGCATGCAAGTTATGGTTTTTGGCCCTCGTCGAATGTGCCGATGATGCAGCCCTGGCAGTTGTTTTGAGAGATATTTCTCAGACCTAGTTGGCAGATTAAAAGCAGAAGCAGAAGGAGCTCAACCAGAAGAAACTAAGAACAGGTTTTATTTTCCTTTTTAATTAAAGTTATAGAATATTGCGGAGAGTGAACTGGTGCTGAAGGCTTTACCCGATTGCTATTGAATTCAGTTAGAATTTTGGACTCCGGTCGCTTTGTACAGTTCGCTTTTCGAGTCGAGTACCTGAACGATGGTTTTCCAACAAAGGAGCCGATGTTAATTGCCAGCCCATTTGTTTGTAAACTGTCGAAGTTTATATTTGCACCGTTGTTTAAACTGTAAGCTATTGTTCTTGCTGGTAGAATTACGTGTTATGAGGTGCACCTTAATTTTAGCAGTTATGATCACCCGACCTATGACCGTGTTGTGGCATTTATGACTTTCTATTTGATTATCACCTATACCCTATTTGGGTACGGTGATATTAGCCTTTTAGTGTTATTATTTGTTACTGCTATCTGTGCGTCATTTGAGCTTTTCTTTAAGGAACCTCTGTGGTACTTGAGTTTAAAAATTTTCGGTTGAATTGTTACGGTCTCAAACGGGTTTTACGACACCGCGCCGGCACATACAAAAACTAAACGGCCGTCGCGGACAATATTACACTAAATCGGCGCAAAAACTCACCTAGGGCCGCTGCCCAACCCGCAACAAGATATGCCGGCTAAACATCAGTGGAGCGAGGGAGGGTTCTTCACGAAATTAACTACGGGCAACGGCCAAAGGGGCGGTAAACATTGATAAAATTAAATAGGGCGCCACCCGGTTTCATCGACATAAACGAAAATACAAAGATAGATCCAGAGTGAAACCGGGAAAATCAAATGAGCCTAATTTCTAACTTATCGCCTTGGCGAAACCTTAAGCTTAACGGGAGTCACATATAGTAGCAGCAACGAGCGCAACCACCTTACCTGCAACGCTTAAACACTCAGACTTCACCTTACAATAATCTTGACACAGTGACTAAGTCACCCTGTAAACAAGCATGCACAAATACAAGGAATAATCATAAGTCAAATACAGTAAACAGATCTATTAGGCCAAACTCATGGCCGAAAAGTACCTAGCTATCATTTTTGATTTTATAACGAAGTTACCTAGGTATTTGCTATCAGAAGTATCTGCATATTTTTTAAAATATCTAAGTATAAGTAGAAAGTAGTACTTATATATATGTAGACATTAGGCAATATTTCTGTTATTTGTTCCTAAAAAAATGTGATTTTTAGTTTTGGGTTATTTTCTAGTATTTATAAACAACGTGTCTGTACCCCATTAGTTAAGTAAATGCTTTAAAATGGGTGTGAACAAGAATTTATTTTAATTTATTTTATGATTTTATTCTGTTTGTTTCATTTTGATATTTTAGTCTACAAATAAATATGACTTCTAAAGTTCAGTTTTTTGCTTTATTTCAAGCACCTACCTACCTACCTACCTTCAAAAAAAAGAAATAAAAAAACATGATCCAAAATGCCTTAAGGGGCGCCAAAATTCTTTTTTGCACACAGGCGCCAGTAGCCCTTACGGGGGCCCTGCGTACTTGTAACATATAGCTATTATAGTGCTTTCTTATCAAAATTTTATCTTTTGCTATATCAAAAAAATAGTATTTGGTGATATGCAATACTACTTCCTTGTATTGTCAACAGATAAAAGTGTCTTACATTCTATATGTATATTGCTTCCAGATCCTTTCAAGTTTTCTAAATTTGCTTATCTTCTAACGTTTTTTCTAGTATTGTATACAAGGTATAAACAATCTACCTTTAATAGTTCAAAAGCAACTATGTATTTGCAGTTTTGCATAAGAACTTGAAGTGGTTATTGAAAGTTTCCCTGAGTAGTTGAAAAAAGGAAGCAGAAAAATAATCACCATGTACTTTACCTAAACGATTTAGTAGGTAATTAAAACTAGTAGGTAAGTAATTATTTATTAAAGCATTTACAAAAAATGCAATGCAGATAGAGTCTACAATATTTCATCAAAGATCACAAACATAATTATGTTCTTTGCTAAGAACTCTTAAATAAAACATTTTGTACAACCAGAATCACAAGATGGAAATGGCAGAGCTACCCTAGTCAAGAGAACCGCTTTTAACTCTGTATAATTCATTTTCCATTTTCTATATATTTGGAGCTAAAACTAGACCACTTTAAAGCAGATAAACCATTCATGGAAGTTTTTTGCACATAATCTCTAGTAGCAGTCTTGGTTCTTTCAGGAGATCCTTCGATTTTTACGTTTAATATAGGAACATATTGCTTCTCCCCCCTATAGTTTCTCTTTAAAGGTTTTCTAGAATCATTCTTGTCGGGAGAACCATTTGGGGTAGTTGTTGGAGTTTCCACAGATTGCAAGCTCTGGGTTTTGTGCAACGACAATCTTAAAGGCTTCTTCGGTGGGGTAGGTCTCGGTTTAATATTGTCCAAATAGGTAGGATGATAATGATGAGGTTTTTCAAATGAATCTATTGGTTCTGAGGTGTAATCTATAATTTTTTCATGGCTACGGGGCGTAGTACAGTCACTATCAAAATCGAGAGATTTAACACTTCTAGAATCAGTTATTCTTCTGTGATGTATAGGCTTTCCGGAATTTTTCTCGTTTTCAGAAGCATCTAAACGTTCTGAACTGCGAGATTCTCTATATTTAGAATTAATTTGTGCACGAAAATCTAATACGCTGGCAGATTTCCTCGAGTTATAATGTTTTAATAAATGGGTGTTATATTTTTCAGAAGCACTAAGACATTTTTGTCTGTGCTTTTCGTAAACGTTATCATAACCATTTTCTCTAGACTTCGTAAGGTCGTGTACAATCATTGAAGCCTTTTTAAAGCTTTGATCCATGAGAGATGCTTTTTGATTATATTCCGAACTTTTTCTATGTTCTTTCACGTAATCCTTGCCAGTAGTTTCCGAATAATAATCCTTTTCATGGTTTATATGCTTCTCGTGGTTCACATGATGGTGGTGGGTCCTGTAAACAGGTTTGAACTCCTTCTCTTCCAATTCGACAGAGCCCTTAGTTCTTGGGCTTCTGTGTCGATGACGATGAGACTTATGGCAAGAATAATTTTCACTTGGTTGCGGACTTGGTGCTGGAATGTGCGTGTTCGAAACATTTGACAAACTGCTTTTTGATCTCACAGGGAGAGCAGTGTGGGATTCTTTAGAAACGTCCAACCCGGGAAGATTTGCCACCAGGGCTGTAACTTGTGGCCCTTTTTGGAAAATCTGCAGATCGTTAGAGGTGGGACTGCTGGCAGGTCCTACTGGCTGAGAACTGATGTTGATGTTGGTCACGTTCTGGTTCGTTTTCACAGTTGATGTTATTACTGGACTCGGGGGAACGATGCGGATTTCCGAGTTTTCCGAATTTTTTCTAGTTAGAAGTTCGGAAACCTATAAGAAACGTTCCAGAGTTAATATATTATACAAGCATTGAAATCTATTTACTATCAGTATCAGATGTGCGAATATGCTGTATAGTTAGGTTACAAAACTATTTAAAGAAAATCATGCGTTAAGTTAGGTTACTTATAACATAAATTTATTCGAAAAGTGTTTCAGACGGGGAAATTGCTCAGATTCTTTGATATTTCATTTTGTCGGAGAAGCAATAATCAACACAATGAAAAAATCACCGATTTATACGAAATAAAACTTTTATTCGCTGTTACACCGACGATTTAGTACTTCTGCCTGGTAGTGAAGATAATCACAGACTTTTACATCGGATTGGTGATATCAAGACACCAAATCTGACGAAAAATAGAGCCAATACGAACAGATTTCAAGTAAAACAAAAATGTAAAAAAGAAGAAACAAACACATGTTAAAGCGAGAGGTACGAAGAAATGATAAAAATTTGATCAATAATAAGAATGTGAAATT
Organism: Agriotes lineatus; assembly: GCA_940337035.1. Taxonomy (NCBI): domain Eukaryota; kingdom Metazoa; phylum Arthropoda; class Insecta; order Coleoptera; family Elateridae; genus Agriotes; species Agriotes lineatus. Next base: position 133,604,459 of record OW679196.1, on the reverse strand, counting down.
AGATCGTCAAAATAATTAAAAACGGTTGGTAGTAGTATTGTGAAAAGGGTTATGTTCTTGAACCTCGCCTAATCATACTGGTGCGTCGGACATCCTTGTCTTTCAAAGTAAGAACGAGAGAGTTGACCGACACACCAGTGCGATGGTGCGATGTTGTCGAACACAGCACAGGTGACAGTGTGTGCTCAAAATGTTTAGGAAACACGACAATAATAGAAACAGAAAACGCGATTATAGAGAAAGCCTGATATCAGAAGAACACAATAATCAATAAAAATTAGTGTTACAGTGTGAAAAACCTGCGAAAATTCACACAAAACGCGACACACGTCCCAAGGTTAGAAAACATCAGGGCAGCCACCAGCCAACTAGGAAAACCACGAAAACCCGCAAAATTCGAATTTACGAAATATAAACAAAACGGATCATTGGCGTAATTCGACTTCTAAAAACGTGATCCTGTGTAAGTCGCCACGAGTAACAACGAGCAAGAAATTCAAGCAAAGCTCGATCAAATTATGAGACAATTACAACTACTTCAAGTACTTAATGATAAATGGATAGACTAAAGCAAGATATAATAGAAGAAACCATAAAAATACGAGATGAAAACAACAAATAAAGGACAAGAGAACAACAAGACAATGGACCAGAACCCAGGAAAATTAGAGAACAGAGTCGGTTTAAACATTATTAAAATCAATTTCACCTTCTAAGCAAAAAAACTCAAAAAATGACGTAAAGTAAACAAAGATGAACAGCGACCAACACATGACGACCATCTACAACATGAACTCTCGAACAAGGAGGTTGGGCAAATGAGTAATCACTCATATGTGGTTGTAAATGATCAACAAAATAAAACCATAAATAAGTGCAAAAAATATATTAAACTATATTCTTGGAACGCACGAACGTTGTATGAAGCGGAAACGCTCTAAAATAGATGACGCGATGGACGCATAATAGAATCGTAGATGCGAAAAAACATACAATACTCTACAGCCGCCACAAACAAGATCACATAAATGGAAGTGGTTTCATTGTAAATCATCGGATAAGGCGGTCAATACTAAACTTACAAGCAATAAACGACAGAATAAGTGTTCTTACAATAAAACGCACCTTCTTTAGTTAAAGTCTACTAAATATTTATGCGCCAACTGAGGAGAAAAACAGCGAAGATAAAGAAGAGTTTTATGAAGAAAAGGAGTTGGTATATAGGAAATGTCCAAAACATGACATAGAAATAATCGTAGGGGACCTAAATGCGAATATAGACCAAGAATAAATCTTCCACACAACCATTTTAAAATACAGCCGGCACAAGAAAAGTAATGACAACGCAAAACGCGAATGCAGCTTGCAGCATCACTCAATATGATAAGATTCCAACATAAAGCCACACACAAATTTATATGAAAATCACCACATGGAAAAGCACTGAACGCATTGAACCACTGTATTATAGATCCAAGACATTTAGAGGTTACAACATTGACTCAGACCATTTTTTGATGGGACTAAAGTTATTAGCAAAAATTTAAACTGTAAAGGAGGGAAAAGATAGCAAACAAATATGTAAAAAAAACTTAACAGCTTCGAACAATGGTTCGATTTTCTTCAACGAATTAGAAGAAGTACAAAACTACTTCCACGAAAACAACAGAAAAATTTGAAACACGGTAAAATCTGTAAAACGAAAAAAACAAAAGCATTAAATTCGTGAGAGATCACAAAGGACAAATAAGCCCAAACGAAAACGAAAACATAAAAACATGGAGGAAGCACTATGTGGAAAATTTTAAAAATAACAGACCAAATCCAAGAAGAAATAAACATAGAGGAAGAGAAAGAAGGAATTGGAGGAATAACACTAGAAAAAGTAACAAAAGCGATAAAAGAAATCCGAGTACGTAAAGCAGGAGAACCAGATGGGATAGCATCCGTGATGATAAAATGGGGAGAAAATAAAGTAATAGAATGGATGACAGAAGTGTTCAACAAGGCATGGGAACAAAACCAAATACCAGAAGTCTGAGAAAGAAATACGTTGATACAAGAAAGGAAATGGAAACGATTGTGAAAACTACAGACCAATATGCCTGGCACCAGTTGCACTAAAGACATATAGTAAGATATTAGAAAAGAGATTCAGAGCAGAGATAGAGAGAACGATAGAAGACGAACAAGGGGGATCAGAACAGCAAGACAGACCACTGACCATATAAGTGTACTAAGGAAAATAATAAAAGACAAAATTGGATTAAACACAGAACTATTTATGACATTTACGGCCGGTCTTATAAAGGCCGCTAATCTGACGTCAACTTTAATTCACTGTTAAAATAAACAAAAACACATTAAAACGTTGGCGCTTATGACATTTCATTCATTAGTAAACAAATTTCGATGCGCTTTTGTTTATTTTAACAGCGAATGAAAGTTAACGTCAGATTAGTGGCCTTTATAAGACTGACTGTTATAGACCTAAAAGCAGCCTTCGACACGGTCAAGAGAGATAACATATGGGAATGTCTAAAACAACTCCAAATAACGCCAAAATTAATAAACACAATAAAGGGTATATACAGAAGGGTACAGGCATAGTGCAGATAGATGGGCTAAAGTCAAAACCATTCAGAATGAAAATCGGTTTCAAACAAGGAGATTCTTTAACCCCCTTTTATTCATCATTTACATGGATAGAATAATGAAGAACTGCATAAAGAAGCCACCCAAAACAACTATAGAGTACAAAGACCTACAATCAATAAAACTAGAAGCAGTAATGTATGCAGACGATATAGTCCTTATAGCTGACAAGGCTATGAAGATGTAGAAACTAATAGATATATGGACATTAGAAGTCGAAGCGATGGGAATGACAATAAAAGAGAACAAACCCAAGACGATGCAGATACAAAGAAAGAAGAGAAATAACATACAAGATTTCACATGCAAGGGAAAGAAGATAGATTCCATAAAGAACTTTGAATACCTGGGATCGATCATAAGCAACAAACATATACTACGCTATTAACCGGACGCTGTTAGAAAAAAAGGAAATAGGAAAGAAGACAAAGCTGCAAATATATAACACCATAGTAATCCCCACAATGACATATACAATAGAAGTACTGCCTACACCCATAGAAGACAAAAGGAAACTAACCACAATAGAAATGAAATACCTGAGAAAGATACAAGGAGTAATGAAACTAGATAGATGGAGAAATGAAGCAATATATAAGCAACTTAAACAAGAACCAGTCACAATAAAGATAGAGAAAAAACTGCTTGCATGGTATGGACATGTTAGCAGAATGAACCCAGTTAGAAAAACCAAACAATTCTTATATGCTAAACCAATGGGAAAGAAAACAACGGGGAGACCGAGGAAACACTAAACAACATCATAGACGAATTAGCAATGAAGCACGATACAACACAAGAACAAATGAAAGAATTAGCAGCCAATCAAAAAAATTGGAGGAGTTGAATAACAACAAAATACCCGACGCCGTAATGGTAAAAGGGATCAGGGAAAGAAAAAGAAGTATTTATGTCGGTATCAGTTATGCTTTATTAACAAGCAAACAATATTGAAGATGCCAAATGCAATTTGAGAATAATCGGAATGCCTTCGGCAACAAATTGGTTCTAACCAGTTTTTAAATATTATTGTCTTTATGGCTTTGGGGATAGATATAAAAGTATTTGAAAGTATCAGTGCAAAAGAATTTAAAACTTTTAAAAGAGATTCATCTCTGTGTTAAAGTATCCATGTGGCAATACCTATCATAACTTATAATGAAAAATGGTAGACCATTATGGAAAAGGGCATAAAATAAACGAATAAGCAAACAATAAGAGTATAGATTTAAAATTAAATACAAATACTTGCAACAAGAAACTATAACAGTTCAATTCGGTACGCGACATTTGGGCGCCGCCGTTTGGGCGCTGCCGTTTGGGCTCCGCCCTTTGGCCGCCGCCGTTTGGGCGCCAGTAGTATACATTTTTTTAAATAAGGTAACTTTATTCTCGAACGAATTTCATATTTTTTGTCCTGTCCTGTATGCTGTTTGACTTGAAGCCATTCTAAATGCATCTGATTTGGTTACATATCGAACATGCACTAACTTCTGGCGGTATTTAAATTTCGGTTGTACAACTAATAAAAAAATGTCTCATTTGTTGCACACTTAATGCACCACACTGTATATCAAATCTATTACACCGTGAACAATGGCATTTGAAATTTCTTACAAAAAATCATATTTACGATAAATAACAGAAGAATCGTGGACTATTTTTAATGTTTCTAAAATCCGGCGTCCAAATGTCCAGCGCCCAATCGGCGGGGCCCAAAAGTCCCGGCGCCCAAACGACCAGAGCCCAAACGGCGGCGCCCAGACGGCAGCGCCCAATTGTCCTGCTTCGGTTCAATTACTATATATTAACAAATAAAAATTGAAAGATAATCATAATTGGTAACTAGAGAAGAACGGCATGATGAAAACTCAAACAACGGCAACGACAAGAAACATTTTCAATTTTTAGAATTTTTACAGTTATACACAAAAAAATGTGATGCGAATCTAATTGTCCAAAACTATAACAATAAGAGTAATCACGACTTGACGTTATTTACTAAACAATAGAGTTAATGATGATGACTTTAATGACGCCGATGATTATGATGAAGTCCATATCAACGTTATATCTAAATAATCATGTTTAAGCACACGTTATGGAATAAATTATGTTTCGTAGAACAATACAATGCAAATTACACGAAATCTGTGTTTTGCAAGGGAATGTAACATCATAGGATTGTTAGTAAATTTGGAAAATAATTCAGAAAACTATAAAACCAACGATTAGATGAACGGAAACTATTTTAGGTTAACATCTAACATGGAATTCAAAAATATTGTAAAAAAGTGTTCTATAATTATGTCTCTACTGCAACTCCTTAAAAGAATGGGCTTGGTTGATGTTACACGTTATAAAAACATTATTTCCAGTTACATACACGATCACTACGTTATATATTCCAAAAAATGACCTACTTTACGGAGATGACTGCTGTAATTTTGGTTAATTGATAACTGTCCATACCTTTATCGTGAGAACTACCTTTCATTGTTTTTTTGAAACGAATACTTTGTTTTTATTGTTACATAACAAACATTGTGGGAGATAAAAACATATTCAGAGTTGGGAACCTAAATTAAATATATCAAGTATAGGTAATTTAGCTGAAACAAGTACTACATGCTAATTATAAGTGTAATAAAAGAATAAAACAACAGTTGTAATGCATATTGCTAATTAAAACTTGGCTCATATCGCCCAAAACAATAATTTCATAGCAATGGAGGGGAGGAAGATCGTTTCTACTTCAAGCAGGTAGGTATTTGTTTTGAGGCCTTGTACTCGTATAACCCAATTATTAATCTGGCATTTTTAGATAAATTACAAGAACAGTTTCTCTTAAAAGGGGCTGTATCCCAGAAACATGGTTTCTTTCTGCTTCTAATTTAAAGTTTGGGAGTTCTATAAAAACAAATGATAAACAATTAACAAACTGACATCAGTTGCGATTTTTTAAAGAATGGGCAGCAGCTAAGCAAAGTGGAGAAAGTCGACCCAAAACCAAAATTACTAATTGGGCGATTATAATGTTACGGCCAAAAAACGAAGATATTCCACGCAATAGCAGGTAATTTGGATATAATAGTCGTGCTCAATGTTGTGATCAACTGCATCTCTAGCCAATTAAAAAGGAGGTCAGAGGATGATTAATCATACTATTGCAATAAAAACGTTTTATGGATATTTTACAATGAAGTAAGTGGTCAGAATCCTCTTTTAATAGCATTTTTATAAAATATGATCTACTACAACCTACAATTATTATTATACATTAACTTCCACGATGCAGTGTGTTCCTTTAGAGATAGAGCATGGGAAGGTGTTTAATCATTGCCCTTCCCATCAACATGTTCCTACACTAATTTCCAACATATTTACTTCTCATTGTGTGTTAAATTAATATATCAATTAACAAACCTGTTCCTCTAAATAAGAGATCCTGTGAGTGAGCCGGATGTTGTCAGACACCAAACCATCTTTGGACTTCTGTGTCTCTTCCGCCCGTTCTCTAACCACCCCTAGTTCGCTTCTTAACGCTGCCACTTCTTCAGAAGCAGTGGAAGAGAAGTGTGGGGGAGCACCATTTTCCTGGGGGTTGGGTTCTTTCCTTAGCAAAACGATCTGGGCGGGATCTGGTGCTGCAGAGAGCAACCTGGCTAAATCCTCCCTGGTCTTGTTAAGAACGATTTTTCCATTTACTTCGATTAATCTGGAAAAAGTCGATGAGTAATGCGAAATTTAATAGGTTGCTATTACGGTTTAAAGTTATGGGCATAATGAAACGCATTTACGTAAGCAATTTAAAATTGATACTAATTATTGGTGGTTTATGCGCCTTGATTTGAATTAATAACATTGAAATCAATTACAAGTTGTAAACTGTTAGGAACGAATTGGTTTTAACCGTAGATGAATCTGATGATAATTGACAAGTAAAAAATTTGGACTTAACGAATTCAGAGGCTGGGAATGTCGTAAAACAATATTCAAGTAATTTCTGGCGGTGATTAAGCTTTTTAGTGCGCTTTGTTTTATCCACACACTATTTAAAAATGCGACGGTTTAATAAGTTGTTTTGTCAGAGAAAGAGGCAGGAACTACCGGAAACGCTGACAATGGGAACGCAGCAACTATGATGACCTTCCACCCATGTATCCGGTGCATAATAACACCTGTAGAAAAAAACCTGAATGGTCGTTGCTGCTGCGTTGGCTATAAAATTCTGAAGGTGCTTCAATAATTTCTGGGTTATTAATCACTTATTATCGGCCTGCTAGTAACACATTAGTCAATAAAGTTTCTTCTTCAAGGTGGAACAATCAGTAAAGCGACGACCAAAATCCGATCGAAAATTTATGAATGTGGTGAACTAGAGGCCTTGGTGTTGTTTTGCTAGAGAAACTGATTAAAATTATTGGAAAAGTAATAGTGCTTTAAATACATAAATCTATTATTCCAATCTTAAAACTCACGTTTAAAGAACATTACCAACAGTTCTGCACTTAAAAAGAAATTTTGATATTATCTCGGTGCTAAAGATTTACAACCTTAAATACCTAACGGTACGCCATTGTCGCTCGGCTACCATAAAGAAGTTGTTATTGTTCTTCCATAAAAAATTTGCAAGAAGCGACTAATTAACAAAAACAATAATCTAGTTGACGTAAGATAGACAAGATAAACGCTGTACTCACATAAATCTGCTAATTAGAAGCAATTTACGCAGTATTGTTCGAGTCGAGCGTGAAACAGCCCACCAAAGTACAATAGCAACAATTAAAACAGGGCTTTAACTCTTTAATTTGTTCATCAGATGCCATTACATAATATTAAATTAACAGTACACGGGCGCGACTTCTAATACGCCTACGCGCTGCGAGTGTTTCTTGGATAATTTATTTGAGAAACTAGCTGCAAGCACCCGCTGATAAAGCTGAAAAGATAGCAGTTGCTTTGGGAAGAAGGCGTCTTGAGCTTTCAAGTGTCCATCAAGACTCCCGAAGAGGCTGGTTGGGAATTAGTCAACTTTCTAGATTGCGGTTTTGCAAGAAGTGAAAAATGACTGTTGCTTTCGCAAATTATATGCAAAGCAATTATTATACTTTTGAGTACTGAAAAATAGGCGATATGTTCTACGACTAGTTAGATAATTAATTAATATTTATCAAAAAGGAACCACCCATTGACGAATTACTGATCTTATTAATTTTTCGTAATTTTTAGTATTTAATATAGAAGATCTAACGTTTCTATACTAAATTCACCTTGGTCTGTATTAATTAACACAAAAGTGCCAAGCAAAAATTAATTACTTATGACAGCTGAAAGATCAACATTTTATTCAAATAATATAGGTGACAAACAGGTGCTTACATAACCCAATATTTCAAATAAGATGCTTGTTAAAGATATATTTACAAATTTGACTTAATTCGGTTATAATTTTTGTGTTAAAATAAAGTTAAAGTTAGTGTTTTTTGTACGATTAACTTGATAAGAGGCTTCCACGAATGGGGCCCCCAATTAATCCACTGCGAATTCCGGTTCAATGGGATTGCCGGGAACTGCCACTTAATAACCCTAACTTGGGTTCAGTTAGTTGTTGGAGTGAAACAAGACTTAACAAACACGAGTATATTGAGTAACAACGATTACAAACGTCACTGATGGACCGATGGTTTTTTACAAAAGCTTCAACTGTTGTGACACGCTTGGATTGGCCACGCGAAAATAGCGAATTGCGCGTAACCGTAACACAAAACAACCTGGAAACGTCTTTACCAGGGAGTTAGACCGAAACGCAAACTAGCACAAAGCATAGCTGAACTTGCTTCCTCGAGACTCTGAATCTAACTAACTCTGAATTTACAACGAGCCGAACTCGCAAATTCATCAAGGAGGGGAAAGCTCAAACACTATTGGCTGAGGCGACCCTGCGTAGCCAATCGGAGCGTCGCACGTAGGAATAAGTACTTATTCTAAGAATCTTAATGCTAAGCTCTCTCAATGAGGCAATTGAACGAAATCCATAAACCCATGATTCCCAAATATGCTAAGTCGGCTTAAGTTCTAGTAGAAAATGTATCCATCCGCTTAAAAGCCATTAAGGGAAGCTTACAAATTCCTTTCCAACATTAACAGAGGCAAACAAATACGGCAAGATGCAAATTTGACTTTACCACGACCTTTGAATGAAATAGAACAGTTATGACTTGAATTACATGATTAATTATAATCAAAAAGGTTTTGATGCACGCATCTGTGTGAATCAAACAGTTAGATACACTCGTATATCACATTTTAATTCCTTTCGCAGCTAATTTCTAATTCGTTTTTTTTAATAATTCGAATACTAAATTAGCTAAGATGTTCAAACCAAACCAAAGATTGCTTATACAGAAGTTATAGGTGCAAAGGCAATGTTCATTGCTAAACTATTTTTTATTATATAAGGTAATCTCTGAAACTTCTTTGTGACGCTTCAATAATCATGCTATTTTTTGGGTAATTCGCCACACTACAAAATAAAAAATATTAAAACATGAAAGTTTCGGAAGACAAATCTACTTCCGTTATCAACAATAAATAATTAAATTAAAAAACAACAAGAAATTAGCTTACTTTATTGGAGATCTAGCAGAATACGACTAACCTCCCCAATAAACAGTGTCACGCTGCGTATTAGGGAGGTTAATCGCATTCGAATTCAACGGCGGACGTGGGGAAGCTAAAGTCAATCGCAGCGTACTTAACCCAAAAGCGCACGTCTGCCTACAGCTCACAGCAAATCTCGCTTACAACGAGCTAAATAAAAGCAGATGAAAGCCACGCAGTAGATATAATCTACTGCCTAAGTATTTGTGCGCCGCTAGCAGTGTTTGCACTTCAAGTAAGTACAATTTTAACCGTGTACTGAGCCAGGGATTTCCCAGCAGTTTTCGTGAGAAATTTCTCTACAATGAATCACCCAAGCTTTTCAGTAATTCCCCGGTCACGAGCGTCAAGTAATTTCATACAGGAAATGTTTGCAGTACGAGCGATAAGCTGTCATTCCAGGCTATAGCAAGATTTTACAATGGTAAAGAAATGTGCTTAATGGACAAATAAATACGTCCACAGTACAGTTAGTATGGAAATTTCAATTCGAATTTTAGTCACTGCATGTAAATTTTAGCACTTGCGCCTGGGTTAGCGCATGCTGAAGTTAATGTGTTTTATCTTTTAATGAAAATATATCTTTGTTTAGTAAATTGGCCTTTCTTGTCTATATTGTTTGAAATTGATATTAGCACTCGACTTGCAGGCCAGCTTTCTGTTGTTAGCAGCTAGTGACCGCGAGTTGAGGTAAATTAAGAGCTGAGTTAGCTAGGTGAACAACAAGGGTAAAGAATGTCTAAAAATACTAAGGCGTAGGAGACGACTCATTTGAATTTGAATTCCCAACGAAGGGGCCATGAAAAGTCTCATTTTGAAATTAAACTCCGTAATGTACTTAGTTAGAAAATAGTTTTTGAAATTATCAAAATTCAAAAAGCGGCATTTTTCGGAAATTAAGTAAGATTTCAATGAGATATTTTTAGCGTGTGTTAGTTTTAACTAACTGAACAATGTCAAGGCCAGAAGATAAATGTTTTCTTTAATTTCCGCAAAAATAAGATTTTTATTTTTTAAGCATTTCTCAAAATTTCACATACCAAGATTTAATTTTAGAATTCAGTTTTTTTAGGTGGAGACCTTTACGATTTATAATTTAAAAAAATTATAGAAAATATTAAGTATTCCTTTAGATATTTTATTATTTATCGAAAAGTAATATGTACGCCAAATTTTTGCCTTTTCGATGCAAGGCGCTTTTTAGAAGAAATGTTTTTCAATGATAATTAATATAAATTTAAATGGCTTTTAAATAACATAAGATTATCATATACTTATTGATTCATACCGAGGAAAAAAGTTTCGAGTTTTTCACAAATTGCGGTGGCATCAAATCATCCATGAAATGCAATCAAGCAGGCCGAGTACAGGGAGATGTTCAAAAATAAACGTCAAAACCGTAAAACTCGCTGTACTGAAACTACTTTATTTCAGTTCATAGGTGATTTGATGCCACCGCAATTTTTAAAAACTTTTATACTACTTGTTCCTTTTTTAAATTAGCTGAGAATTTATACAAAATTATAAAAAACTTCAATGTTCTCGTTTGCTGTTTTATTTTTGTCCATTTTGTTTCTGTTCGCTATGTTAATAAAACTCAAACTCGTATTAGGCGGCCAGATGCGATATTTTTAAAATAACCTCAATTTAAGTTTTACGGATTTCAGGTTTATTTTTGAGCAGTTCTCTGTACTCGGAATACTTGATTGCATTTCATGCATAATTTGACGCAACCGGCATGTGTAAACATTACGTAACTTTTATTTTGTCTTTTCGGTATGAATGAAGAAAAATGTGATACTCTTGCGTCATTGTATTCCGAAAAAAGACAAAAAATGATAGTTGTAATTTGAGGAAATAGTTGACTATCGTTTCTCAGAGGCATTTTAAATTTGTAAAAGGCTTTACCCAGAACTTCTCTCGTCGACATTGTGACACTAAATAATTTTAAAAATCAAATTAAGTTAGGAGTAAAAGTATCTTCACGTTTCTAATAAATTAAATAAATTTTCAAATTAAAAAAAATGTTACCGGTGGTCGAATTCGAAGGATAGGCAGATCGCGTATGCAGTGCCAACGTTTTGTGGGATATTGCAAGGGAACCGGCTATTTCTACCTGAGCTACGGAGCACCGATCCTTCGAATTCCTGCTTTGCATCTGTATTAAGTAACACACTAATTTGTTGCTCCTTTTTGTATCGTACAACATTTATTCTGTATCTATTGGGGCCCATTTTTGGTAAGAATAAAGCCTGTGCTATGTACAACTTATTATATACTTGTATTTATTGCTAAGTTAAATAAACGGTAAACAAAATTTAATTTTTTTAAGGTGCTCATATTTGTCTGAATTTTTCTCGGTTTCATGCCAGGTATGTATATAATGTGTATGCAAAATATTGTCTTTCTCGACAAATAGTTTTAGAGTTATACCGCCAACAGACAGACAGACGGAATTGAGAAAACCTGTTTTTCGTCATCTAGGGACCCTGAAACGTGAAGATCTGGAGAAAAATCGAAAGGTGATTTTTAAGCGATTACAATACTTCCTTCGTCTTTTAGTCGAGGGAAGTAAAAATACTGCTTGCCATCATGCTATAGCGGGCTTTAAACCACTTAATTTGAATTTTTAAAACTTTTGATAAATAGCGATCCTACAGCTCTGGCCCGTTTTTCGTGCACCTCTCTGTACACCCATTAAATTTTAATAAAATTTTACGCTTTACCCTGCTTTCCCTTTACGCTTTACTCTTTGCCTGACCTGCATTGAATTTACTTTGTATATTATCACTTTATATTCTACATTACTTGCATCAACCCATGATTTTAATTTAGAGGTATTTTTTTTAAATTTAGCATTTAAATTGTGATCCATACACAATTTAGACACAGCAGCCACTACTTTTTGTTATAGATTCTCCGTTGCTAAATTGTTTCTCACCGATTAACTCATTAATACATTGTTCCGTTTTACAACGTTCTACGTCTTCCGATACCCAATCTCCAATTATTTTCTTTGTCTAGCCATTGATCTTGTTCAAGGCCTCGCTCTTGCATCTTACTATTAATCCCCTCTATCCAGTTTTTCCGAGGTCTCCCAGGTTTCCATTAGAAGATTTGCTTTGCTAAGAGTTCTTCTTCCATTCCCTGAACGTGCCAGTACCAAATAAGCTGCTTAGTTCTTATTTCATCAGTATAGGGAGTTTCATCATTTCTCTAATTATGACTCAGCGATTAACTTACATATTTCAAAATCTAACTGTAGCTACTTATTATTTCAAACCACGTTTTGATGTCTTCTTTAAAGTACCTATCTATTTTATTTTGTCTCTTGACTTCTAACGCTTATGTTGTCATTTGCAATAACACTGTATATCAAATGTTGGAGGAAGATAATATTTTGTATGTGGATTATATGTCTACCTGGCTCAAAACCGAATATATTTTTAGGTAAATACATATAGGGTGAGCACCTTAAGGAGATTGAATTATTTTTATTTTGCTTTAACTCAATAACTATTAGATTTTGCACACAGTTCAGGTTTTTACCCTTGACGAAAAGAGGCATATTTTGGATCCAACATATATATGGCGAAAACCATAGAAAAACTAAATTATTTTTCACCTTTGATATTTTCAAAAGTTATAGTTTCAAACTTCCACTTGCGAAGGAGGTTCCGTGTAATGCCATTTACAGGTTTTTATTTTTGTAAAATACAATCCCCAGTACTTTCTTTTTACACAAAATTTGTTGAATTCTGGATTTTATAGATGAAGGAAATATATCTGAACGGCGTCAAAGACTACTTTTTCTACCTATAAGCAGCAGTTGTATGTATGTTTGCGTGCAGTCTTGTTATTGTGCTTCACAGACTTTAATTCTAAAAATTATGTTTGTAGGAACTGGCACAGTTATTAGGTGAATTTAAATAGCGCCATATCCTTGAGATGCGAGGAGCTACGTACAATAAATAAACCTTTACTACTTGAACGTACTATGATTAAGTTTGGCTTGTAATACGCCTTAATAATATGAGAAAAAATGATCTACCTCGCCATATTGTTTATTTAATCGAACTGAAGAACAATATATTTTGATCATTTTTAATTAGTTTGGTAAATATTGTGCAAATTGTAACTGCATTGAGCATTCGTTCACTGCAGTTGGCAACCGTTTGAATAGAAAGAACCGGTCAAGTGTTTTTAAATCTATTCTTTCATGCATTGTATTAAACGAGCTAATCTAGTGTTCACACGCAGTTAACTCATTAACATTCATCGAGAAACAGCAAACCATTGAGACTTGAGAAAACACAAACAAAATATCACACTTACAATTACAAGGAAATTATAGTAAAATCCCGGCCGCTACATACACTTATTATCAAAGTGGGTCAAGTTACATACCATACCCATAGTGTTGAAAGCTTCCTCCAGAATTTCGCACGGAAATAATGGGCGGTTTCACACATCCTTTCATAACAGGTGTAATTTCATCAATGGATTTGATCAAATTACGTATACGCCTCTTCATTATTAATTATATAAACATGATACTTGCCTAAGTTATTTACAGTTCGTGTAACACTAAGATTGAGTTGATAAAGCCTTACCTGTCCCCTTTGCACAGTCCAGTTCCTTCCAAGGCCCAGTCGATCCACAGTCCCAAATTGGAGTCTTGGGCACCCGCCCCAAACCTTGGACTTTTGGGGTCGTACACGATCTCCACAGCGTGAAGGCTTGCATGGCCAGAACTCTTTACGCAGCTGAAACGTTAGAGAAACCCTTGACCCTGTTGCACAACTTAATGACCTGCAGTTTCCAAGAACGCGAATTACAAAAAAAGCTCTGTGGCGGACGTCAAGTTGTTGTCTCCTGTGTTAATGCACCATGTCAGGTGCGTACAAGAATTCTAATTGCAAAATAATGGAATTTGTTGCAAACGCGTTTTCAGGTTCAACGTTTCTCCGGAACATATGGTTTCATAAGAAAAATCTGTGAACATCCCATGGTTCACCTTAGCTTCGCGTGGAATGTTTGTATTTGCATACCTATAAAGCGTGTGAGCCTCCGAGGAATTTTTAGAAGACTCGTCTAAGCATACTTGTAATGCCCTGGTTTCCTCCAGTAATGTCAGCAGATTCAGTTCTTCCCGACCCAGCTGATATTCCAGTTCAGCTTGTTGTATCCGAACGTCTATGTTGCTGAAAACAATCGGGTTCTCATTAGAAAATTAGTACTTGCAGTTGAGTACACAATTAATACTATAACAAATACAGAAATGTGCATGAAAAACGACCGGATCATTATTTGTCATTAGATTTTTAAAAGTCAGTTAAATTATAGATATTAACGATACAAGTTGGATTATGAGCATCTTAACGACACGAGTTTGATTGCCAAAAACGAGGCGGTGAGCCGAGTTTTGCGGCAATCAAAGTAGTCTCGTTAAGTGCCATAAGCAAACGTGTATTGTTCAATATTTTATCTTCATCAATAAATTCTGGTCCAATGTATTTCTTTATATGAAAAGAGTGCGGTAATATTCATTACCGCACTGAGTGCAGTAATATCTATCCATTACCGCACTGAGTGCGGTAATATCCATTACCGCACTCAGTGCGGTAATGAAGCTCTTAACGATACTAAAATTAATTTGGTTAAGAGTCTATAACAACACTGATGAAGATAAAATGGTTTAACCCCCGGTATAACCTGACAACAAACAATGTTTTTCAATTCAAAATACCTCTGAGCAACGACAGTCAACTTTTATTTCATATAGTAACTATAATTTTTAAATTTTTTCTTACTTCGCGGATTGTTATAAATGCAGTAATGTAAGAATATATTTTTTGTTCTACTGTATCGAAAAGCCATCAATTTCGGTAGCTGCCGAAAACTACCACTTTTGTATACTAGCAACTTTTAACTTTTTGGCACTAATAACCAGAGCAACAAAAACTAACAACCATTTCCATTGATCGAAATCGATATAGACACTCCTCCAATTTTCTCGACTTCCTCGATTAAACTTTTATTTTATTATTACAAAAAAAAACGCCGTCAAGGCAGTAGAATAAAAAAATATGTATGTAACTCGCACAAAAGCGGACTTTTAGAGTCGCCATATTTATGTGCCTCGCTCACTGTGCTCGCTTGGTCATAAACTCCGGCTCGTCCAAAAAAGTCCTTAATTTCGTACTTGTAACGTAAATAACTATTTCTTCATTCATACCGAAAAAATTACAAAATTATTATAATTATCGCGGTGCAATGAACGCAGGAACATGGGGGGGGGGACAAGGGGGCGATTTCCCCCTTATAGAATATATCGTAGGGGCAAAGAATATAATTTGCCCCCCTGCTATATTCTATAAGGTTTTTAAAAATGTGTACATAGAGTTTTCACATTAATCTATACGAGATACTAAAATTTCTTGTTCTGGTATAGGTTGTGCAGAAATAAAACACGAAGAATTTACTAAACACGCCTTTATTTTTAGGTCGACAGCGGGGAATTCCATATCTTTTTCTTTCATATGGAAATGCAAATGGCAAAATTCTAGGGAACTCATTGACAACAAGCATTGTCACTAGGTTACCTTGTGTTAGTACATAAACTTCTTATTATTTTTGTGGTGAAGTTAGGTTTCATGTTGACAGGTTGACATTTCATTATTTTAAATTGTAGTTTTGGCTATTATAAACCTGAAATGTGATTTTATAATTTGGTTTTAACTAGTTAGGTAGGTATTGCATTAAGGTCAAGTCAGAACTACAATTTAAAATAACTACGGTGTCAACCAGTTAACATCAAGCGTAACCTCATTGCAAAAATAATTGCCAGAAGTTTATGTACCAACACAATTCAATGTAGTGACAATGCTTGTTGTCAATGATTCCCTTAGATTGCATTACCATATGAAAAAAATCTGTAAAGGGGTCTACACGGAACTTCCCTCGTTCGAATTACATCAATTTGCAAAAAAATGTAATCCGCTGGGATTCGAACTCCACGGCGAATATTTCGAGCCGAGTTTCTAGTCTACCGCTTGGAACCCCGCTTGCACAAGCAAGCTACGGCCGTGCTCGAATTGTGCGTGTTTCTGCTGCGTTATAAAAACACCAAACTATTCTGTCCCACTTGTGATATTTACCCTGTATTTGTTAAGTCTCATTTTCGACAATGGTAAAGCCTGAGCTATGTACACATTATTACTTTCATTTACTTCTCAAAAATAATATACCTTGTATATATTTCTCTGAAATTTTTTTGGTTTTGTGCCAGGTAGATATATAATTTTCATGTAAAATATCGTCTTCCTACAACAAATAGTTTTTGAGCTATATCGCCAACAGGCAGACAGACCCTGAAACGTGGAGATCTGAAGAAATTTGGAAAAGTGATTATTTCGCGATTACAATACTTCCTTCGTCTTTTAGGTTAGGAAAGTAAAAATGAAGTGTGGTCACCCCACTACTTTTTTTACTGTTGGAAAAATTTCAATTTGCGATTTTTCAAAAACCATTTCTTATCAGCTTTTTGAACCAAAGTTGTATATAACGACACAATATATCATCTTGTTCTATGAAATTTTATTTTTATCAAACAATTATAAACATTTTCCGGAAAACAGGAAAAACAAGAGCAAAGTACCACTTCAGGTTACCTAATCTTAAGCAAAAATGACTGGAATCTCAAAGTTTATACTACACACAAAGACATACATTTTGAGACCGATCAATTAGACCAGCTGGGCTGTAGGGAGGATTAACAGACTCACAAATTGACAGGCTCACAAGCTAACCGACAAACATCACTTCAAAAACCACTTTTTCTGAACGAGAAGACACGAAAGCGGATATTTCCGTAAAAATCTCGAGTTGACAAAAAATAATAATTACTATATTTTACAAACTAAAATAAGGTAAAAGTGAAGTATACCTTTCAGGTTTTGTTTCTTTATGACTATTCAATACGTTAATAAAGAGCATTTTAGCTTAATTGTAACTATTATAGTTATTTATGTATCAAGTACATAATTTAGGACTTTATTGAACGAGTCTATTTTATGCAGAGCGACTCTAGTGTAGCGATAAACAGGATGAGTCAAATAAGGTCTGCTTATGTACGAGCTGCATGCAAAAATTTATGTTCGACCGCACTGCAGAAGATTTCCTTTTATCTACAATATCGTTTATATTAGACACATTAGAAAATTCAAATTGCTATTGAAACATTTGATAGTTTTGAAGTGAGCTTCTTCTAGATTAATTGCGTTATCAATATCAAGGATAACTACCTATTACCATTGTCTAATTATAATTAGACAATGCTATTACCATAGGGCATTAAAGATGATTTTTTTTTATTATTCGTAATTTTTCAGTTAATATAATCGTCTTTCCTGATTTGAATAAAATGACATTCTTTTGATAATAACTATTGGAAATTGACAGGCGACCGGTTTACTTTACTCTATAGACTAAAGTGGCACTTTATGAAAGCTAAATAATACTATAATAAAGTGTTTGTGGAACAGTCGAACATAAAGCTTAGTCATGTTAGAACAAGTGTTTGCCCCCTTCCCTTAAGTACAGTAGTTCCTGCGCCGCTGTCGCGGTGGCATCATCCCCCATGAACTGTAATCAGGAAGTCTAGATACGGTAGAAGTTTTACGGGTTTGACGTCTATTCTTCAACATCATGCTGTACTCAGCCTACTTGATTGCATCTCATGGGTGATCTGATGCCACCGCGATGATTATCGTCACTCAGGAGCATTTTGTATAAAAAAATATTGTTTGATGTCAGGTTATAAAGGGCTTTAAATCATTTAATATGGAGTTTGAATTATGAAAATCGGATGGCAAGTAAAAATCCTACAGGTCTGGCCGCCTTTCCTGCACCTCTCTGTATATATTCATTTTATTTTTATTGCACGAAGTCGTAAATTTCTTACATGTTTTTAAAACATTGGTTCCAGGTACTTCACAAATTATACTAATTGTCGAAAGAACTCAAAATTAGGTTTTTGTAATTAATATTTTCCAAAATTATAGTATACAGGGTGATTCAAATTAAGTGCGCACCATTGCTATCTTTGTTATTATTGATTTTACAAAGTAGGTTAAATTAGCAAACTAGTAGTGTTTTCGGTGCTGATTAATATGCAATTAATAAAAAAACAATCAAATAACTCGGCGACAAAATTTTAAAAAAATTATTTTTTTTTAATGAAACACCCCGTATATTTTTCAAAAACTTGAAACAAAAATGAATTTGTGATATAAAACTCTGAATACACTATTGTCTTAAAATGAATACTAAAGAAGTTATCGCAAGTTTCAGTTTATAGATAAATACACACATTATTCTACTGTAAAAATTCATTGCAGGCTTGTTTTAAGTTTTAATTATAACATTAATTCCAATCAAAAGGAAATAATTAACCAGGATAAGGCTCAAAAATATCACCCTCGTGCTCAATGCATTTTCTTGCTCGTTTAAATACACTCCGGGCGGCTTTCAAAATTGTTCTTCCATCCAATCCGTGAATAACGCCTCCGTCAACACCATAGCACACTGTTACAGCAGCCTGACAACCAGAAACAGTAACAAAACAATAAGAAATAAATAAACAACAATAATTACTTTCGACAACCAAACGTACGACAAATTAATTTTGACTGTTCTGATGTTTACGTTATTGTTTTTGTTTTTAGTAGCAGCCTACTATGAATTTTTCGTAAGTACGGTGTATTGTTGATATAGGTAAACTAAAACTTCCCCTAACTTCCTTAATATTCATTTTAAGACAATAGTGTATTAAGACTTTTATATCACAAATCAATTTTTATTTCAAGGTTTTGAAATATATACAGTGTGTTCTATTAAAAAACTAAAAGTTTTTAATTTTGTCGCAAACTCGTTATTTGATTGTTTTTTTATTAATTGCATATTAATCAGCGCCAAAAGCACTACTGGTTTGCTAATTTAACCTACTTTGTAAAATTAATAATAACAAAGATAGCAATGGTGCGCACTTAATTTGAATCACCCTGTATGTACGTACCACCTGATCGAAAAAGAAATAATTAGAGTAAGTCATGGTATTGATTCGGATTCGGTATATTTATTATTGACCTGTTACAAGTATAACCACAATACATGAACATTAACCAGAAAGCACGTGGATGGGTAGAAAAAAACGAACTTTAATAACTCTATCAAGGCCTACTCTAATTCTGTTTTGTTTCGATTGCGCGGTATAATACAAAACAGTAAAAATATATTCTAATCTAAGTGTTGATGATTAGAGATAATAAATTTCTATTTATTAATATGCCCTACACTTGAGATGCGCCATATTTAAAAGAAACTGATTAGTATCACTGGAAACCAAGAGAAATAAAACCATTTATCTTACTATTATAACCATGGGCGTAGCCAGGGATGGGCAGGGGTGGGCAATTGCCCACCCCTAAACATTTATAAAGAGCAAAAGGCAGTTGATTTATAATCATTATTGCAATTCAAATTCTACATTAACAAAAAAGAAGCTACGATCTGCAGCAAATTTGCGGAAACTGATGATATTTCAACTTGCAATTTTTGTAATTTGTAAAAAATGAAAAAAAACTATAATAATAATAATAATAATAGTAGTTGATTGTATAAATAAATTTATGCCCCCCTCTAACTGGAATCCTGGCTACGCCCTTGATTATAACTTACACCATGATTATAACGTTAAACATTATTCTACAGGAACAATCACTCTGTTTAGAATTGCCTCTTAAGAGCTTCACAGCTCTGATTTTTTAGTTTCTTTTGAAAATATAATATTAATTTTTTTGTGGTAACTATTATTTAAAATTGCCAAAGCTTTAACAAACGTTTATACATATTTTAATTAGAGAGAAGAGATTGTTTTAATTTTTTTATGGTCATTGATAATTTATAAAAAATACTTTATTGCATTTTTGTATCGAACATAGTTTTAGCTTAGAAAATTTGCATTTGCATTTGGTCAGCCTTGCTGTGAACATTCCCACTGCAGAAGCATCGGCCTCTCCTCTTTGAGCAAGTTTAGACATTAACCCCTCCGGGGTTGTTAAACCCGAATTGGGGCTAGATTTGGAAAGGAAAAAAGAAATTATAGGTAGAACCCGAAGAAAAAACATTTGTCAAGGAGAATATTCATTCACATAGCCCACAACCAAAACAAAAACCAAAGAGAGATAGTACCGTTAAACTCTATGAATGGATCAGAACCCATGACGACGAATCTGGGAACAACAAAGTGTGTGAAGGCATGATGCAAAACTGCAACAATGCAACCGAAGAATGTGGTGACTACATTTTATATGAAATCAAAAATTGGAACATTCAAAGAATTTGTAGATGAAATATCTTCTCATCAAGAAAACGGCTATTTGCGTACATCTGTAAGACCAACTGGAAAAGTACAAAATAGTTACACATATTCAAAAAACGGCTTTCTTGAACGAACTAAAATTTAAAAAAGCTAACTACCGCCGAAACCTTAAGAGAGGTTAAAAACAATTCAAAGAACTTTTAATAAAATTTTGCTCATATTTTTTGTTATGTAATATTTACTGGTTATAATGTTTTTGTTTTTAAATTGAAAATCTTTTTAAATAAATCGTAAGGTTAAAAAAAATAATAATAATTTACATTTTTCGCTATAACAAACGTGTTTTTTTGTCCAATTTAACCAAACTAAGAGCAAACAACATATTATTTTCATTTTCTAATTTTCATCTATCCCCTACACTGGGTTTAAATGAAAAATAACACTTGTAAAAGCACATAAAATTACTACATTATAATTTTTTGGGAAAGTGGTGGGGTTATTTTTTCTGATGCTGTAAGAGCTCCCTTATACCTGAAATTCTAGCAGAGTAATTTTGGTTTTTGAAAAACTTTAGGTTTGGTGCTGATAAAATTAAGTTTTCAAAAAGTATTATCAAGTTTTATGGAAGTTGCTGCAGCCTTGCTGTAAACATCCCCACTACAAGGGGTATCGGCCATCCTCTTTAAGCATGCTTAGGTATTAGGACCCTACGGTTTCTAAAACTGTATTGGAGAATGACAGTGAGATTGTTCGAGTTACTGGAGTTTGACCCAAATTTTCTGGCCCAGAACCAAAAGCTCGCACGTTTGAGTCATCTCCACTTCTGGTGAATCAACCAAAAATCAGAAATGACGAAGATAATCCAGACAGTATGATTGCCTCTAAAGTGCATACAATATTTTTTTTAAGAAACTATCGTGCTGGTTGGTTAGCTAATTTAGTAATTTTTGACAACAGGTGGATAGCAGCTCTTACCCTGCTACAATTTGTGTTTATGGAGATATATTTTACTCATTTTGGGTACTATATCGAAAACACACCATATAGGTAACACATACAAATACAAAATAGAAATGAACATAGAAAGACCTTTTTATGGTTTATCAGCAGGCTGACGACTGAATAGACATATCTAGGAACGAAGCAGGACAATTGGGCGCCGCCGTTTGGGCGCTGGCCGTTTGGGCGCCGGGGCATTTGGGCCCCACCGATTGGGCGTTGGACATTTGGACGCCGAAATTTAGAAACATTAAAAATAGTCCACGATTCTTCTGTTATTTATCGTAAATATGATTTATTGCAAGAAATTTCAAATGGCATTGTTCACGGTGTAATAGATTTGATATACAGTGTGGTCCATTAAGTCTGCAACAAATGGGACATTTTTTATTAGTTGTACAACCGAACTTTAAATACCGCCAGAAGTTAGTGCATGTTCGATAACCAAATCAGATGCATTTAGAATGGCTCCAAGTCACACAGCATACAGGGCAGGACAAAAAATATGAAATTCGTTCAAGAATAAAGTTACCTTATTTAAAAAATATATGGCAACATTTTACTGAGAAAAGTTGTTTAGAATTAAAAGTTATGCTCAAATACAACGTCACGGCCTCCTATTCGGATTTTTATTCTTTTTTTGAAAATTTTGTATTAGCCCCGTATGATACATATTTTTATTATTCTGATTTTATACGTATTGAAAGTAGCCACAACCACATTATTTTTAAATAAGTTTTAGCAAGTTGAAGCGTATTTGTAAAATTTACTTGGATTTATATTTTTTTGGGTAACCGTCCACTTCATTCCACGTTTGTTGCAACAATATTTAACAGAACTTTAGAATTCGCAAATATTCTTTTTAACAAGGCAAATGCTTTACTAATAATAATTTACATATGAAAAAACTCACAATTAAAGCCTACAATTTTATTACCAATTCTTATGAAAATGTTTCATGTAGAACAGATATTAACAAAACATACCAAAACTATCGCGGATAGCTATGGAAAAAACAAAAGAGCAATAATACACGAAGAAAAATACAATGGGTAACTGAACAAGTAAAATACAAATTAAAACAGTTATAACAACAAAAATTATCGAAACGTCTCTGTTATATCGTTATCTATTAAGTTCATGTGGTAAAATGGTTTAGAGTAATGACAGTTACAAGAAGACATTATGTGGAATTATTAAAAATAATTAAGCAACATTATTAGAAGTTTCAAACTATTTAAAAATGTATACTACTGGCACCCAAACATCCGGCGGTCAAAGGGCGGCGCCCAAACGGCAGCGCCCAAATGTCGATCTAGGAATATTTGACGGCGGCTATCAAGAGATTCAGGCATATTAACAGCGTGGTCGTGTCTAGTTTAAAACTAAGGCCTTAGAAGAAGAGTTTTCGAAATGGAGACTAGGTATAAATATTGACAAAACTAAATATTTAGTTGATAGTAGTGCAGAGCACGTATCGAGAGATAAAAAAAAACTGTTCCTCAGAGGGCTGTGGAAATTCAACGTATGAATAATATGTTGGTGACACTGTACGTCAATGTCAAATTCGAGGTTAGCAGGTTAGGATTTGCGTCATTTTGTGTCAAAACCAACATATTATTCATACGTTGAATTTCCACAGCCCGCTGAGGAACAGTTTTTTTTATCTTTCGATATATAATAATGGAAAACAATTCAAGTGTGGAAATTTTCCAATATCTAATAGAGTGCAATTCAGAAATAATGGTAAAACTAGGGACATCTGTAACACAAGAAAATATGAAAACTCAACTTTTATACACGTTACTGTGTAGAACATATTAAAAAAAAAATAAGGAATGTTTTTATAATTCAATAGTCAAAGGAAAATAAGTATGCACTTTCAATTACACCATGAGCGATTTAGACAGTTCATTTTTTGATGCGATAAAAGAGGGATAGTTAAGACAAACGGGAGAAAAGAAATGGCGCTTAAAATGATGAAGCTGGTGTCCAGGTACACTATGAGAAAAGGGAGTGATAGAAGCTATGTTAGTAAAAGACCAGGTAGCAGATCGAATGCAACGAAGAATGTAGAATATATCCTTATCCATTTCATACCTATAACAAGCAATACAATATATAGTCAAATAGATAAGTTTGAGAAGCTGACAACGAAGGGATAATGTAAAAAATGAGCGATGAAAAGACCGCGAAAAGGGTCATAACCAGAACGTAAACCTCTTCTCGACAGAGATAGTATGAGAGCTGGATTTCATCACCACAGGAGAACAACTTACAGAAGAAGAAATAATCGAGCAAACACAACTAACTTCCAACATAGGGAGATAAAACAGGGCTAGCAATACTTTTTAAGTACTGGTGACCATAAATGGTTGTGATTTTTTTTTCTTAGTCTTAGCAGGTTAGGTTTTGCGTCAGTTTTGACACAAACTGACGCAAAAACCTAACCTGCTAACCTTGAATTTGACATAGACTTACAGTGCCACCAACATAAACAGTGCCAACCTAAGAAAGAAAATCGCAACCATTTATGGTCACCCGGTAGTTGAAGTAACTCACAAATTCCAGATTCTTCGTTTAATTTTATAGTTTTAAGTGGAAGTTTTTTGTAGAAGAACATTATTTACACATAACTGTGAAATAAAATCCACGAAGTGTTATGGGACTGACGGCTGTAAATTAGCTCTGTGAAGACCCATTCTTTATAAAGCGGGAAGTTATATTTAAATTTCCAGATTTTATATCCGAAATATAATTAAAAATGTTAATTTATTAATGATCATACAGACTAACAAAACCTTTGATTTAACGACTTACTTTGGTTACAAGATAGTTCCTGTTCAATAACTCCCTTCACCACAAAACCCAACAAACTCACTCAGTTATATCCAGTCGTTCTAGGGCCATCTTCAGGTTCTTAATCGCTAATCGCTTGTTGTCGGTTTCCGTCCTCAATTTAGAAAGTCGATCTTCGGCCTGCTTCTTCTCAACGTCCGAAAGCTCTCGGTTATTCGTACTATTTGTGTTATTCAAACCGTTCGGTCTGATATGGGAAATGTGAAGTCCTGGAATCCCGAGCTGGCCCCGAAGACTTTGAATGATGTTCTCCTTGTCCCGGAGAGCATTGCGAAGGCTCTCCAGCTCCTTCAGCGCCAGTTCTTTAGGAACAGATCTTATCGACGATCCCAGACTGATGCCACCGATGCTTCCATTCTTTTTTCTCCGGGGGCTGCTAGAGAGGGAGACCTCGATGCTGGCCATCTGAGGAATTTCGTAATTACATGAACGCACCTTATCATTAGTAAATTGTTAAAGGTCTGCCCTTTCAACCTTTGCGGCTTGAAACGAGCTTTAAGTCATAAAACGTTAACAAGCCTGGGGTTTATTAGGCGGCAAGACCAATTTTGCATAATACATGAATTATTGGTTAATAATGTTATTAATGTATGCAGTAAATTATCTAGTTAGATAAAAAGACAACGCGTATAGAGGCACTAAAGACTTTGTACAAAGGATCGAGAATATGGAGATAATGTACTGCGTCTCTGCATTCCTTTTCCATATAGATATTATATGCGAGCTGTATGCATTACGTGAGATCCAAACTGCATGTTCGTCTGAAAATAAATGAAAGACTTGTAACGCCTTCAGAGGTTAAACGTTTAACCGAGCTCGTGTCTGTTATGCAGTTAACGATGAGGTTCTGCTAGAATTTATGCTTGAAAAGCTTCGAAAAGCACGAAGGGGACTATATTTAAATTTAAAATATGCAAGTCATTTTCGCTGATAACAGGATGAACCAACACGCCAAGCCAAGAATTTTTCCTAAACGAGCATGTCTGATTTTATCATTGTTGCTTGAGGGTTTGTAGATTGACGTACCTACCATTAACATTTTTACACGCAATTATACTTAGAAACTCTTTTTAGAATTGGATCGGCGCGTCTGAGTTTGACTGACTAATTTTGGACGAATTATTTTAATCATCTAAGTGCCAGTTCTACAAACCAAGGATAAAGTTATCCGAGGAATAAATAGCCTAGAAACGATTGCTCTAACAAAGGAAACTATGACAATTATACCTCGGATAGCTTATTTTAGGTATATATTTCCATTGTAAAACCGGGCCTAAGTAATTAAAAATTCAGTAGTCTTTTTATTCATAATAGTTACGTTTATCTTGTCTTCTTCTTCGTCTTCTTCGTCTATTGGCCATTCTCTATTCTTTGAACCTTCGCCTCCCTCGTACTTTCCAGTGTTCCCTATTTTGTGCAGCTTTGTACTAATTGAGTTCGGCTAGTATATTATAATGTCATGGCTCTATCTCATTTGCGGTCGTCCCACACTCCTCTTTCCTGTCCACAGTCACCATCGAATTACTTTCCCACTCCATTTGTCTTGTCCTCGAGTTACGTGTCCGGCCCAACTCCATTTAAGTGAAGCGATTCTTTTTATTATGTCTTTCACATCTGTTTTCTGTCTTATCCATGTGTTGGCTTTGTGGTCTGTCAGCGTTATGGCCAATATTTTCTTTTCTATTGCCCTCTGATGTACTTGCAATTTATTTATTATTTCTCTTGTGAATACCCAGGTTTGTGCTCCATACGTTACCACCTATAGTATGCACTGGTTGTACAGTTGAGATTTATGCTGTCCAGCCTTGTCTTATTTCTTGATTTCTTTTACCAATTGTCACTATTTGTCCCAGATATACATAATTTAAAAAAATTTCAACCTGTTTATTTCCAACCAGTATTTTTTATGTACGTCTTCTTTCACATTTGTCATATATGTCATTTCTGGACGTTTAGTTCCAGTCCTACTCTAACAGAACATGGTGTCATCGTTCTTCTAAGATGTTAAGTCCTCTTTAGCCTCAATCTATATGTATGCGTCTTCTAGTACTAGGGTGAATAACTTCGGTGACATATTATCGCCTTGACGCAGGACGCTCTTCCAATTTCAACATTTTTAGTATTTTCGTGCAGCCGTATTTTAATGTTGCCATTTTATAGATTTCTTCAATTATATGAGCATATCGATGGTCGAATCTAGCATTTTTTAGTGCCTGAAGTACTGCCCATACTTCAACAGTATCGACAGATTTATTTTCTGTAGTCAAGAAATGAAACCCATAATGGTATGTCGTATTCTGTCACTTTTTCGATTAATGTTTTCATAGTTTGAAGGTGTTCCCCTGTGCTAAAATCTTTTCGGTAGCGGCTTGTTCTTTAGGTTGATAAATGTCCAGCTTTCTTGTTATGCATGCTATAATAATTGTTTAATAATATTTTATGCAACAAGTTTATAAAGCATGTCTTTTATTACAAGTGGAAAATTTACACACACGAGCGAAGCGAGTGTTGTAAACCCATAAGTAAAAAAAAAACGCTTTATAAACGAGTTTCATACATGATCTTTGAAGCACCTATTTGCTAATTAATAATTTTTTTTCTATAGCAGATGTTAAAGTGCTACTTTATCAACTCAAAATAGTAGATAAAGTAGCACTTTAACATCAAGGGTAGATAAAGTACTTTAATGTTTTTATTTATTCTAGCCACCCAATCTAGCTACTGAGGTTTTAAAATGTGATTAACTTTCCTTATTTTCATTTGAAATTGTTAAAGTTCTTGCTATAGAAAAAAAAATTGTATTATACACGACGATAAAGTTATTACTATCCACTCTTGAATAATTAACGTCTCGATTTCGTCTTGACGTTAAATGATTCACTAGTGGATACAATTTAACTTTACTTTAACTAAATTACTATTACTACATTTGTATGTATTTTAAATTTTCAATAGTTGGCAACACACGGTTGTCATGTAAACCTTGTAAAAAACTGAAGCATATAGTTGCTGGCACTGTCAGTCGATGTCAAATGTGAGGTTAGCAGGTTAGGTTTTTCGCCAGTCTCATACGAATTGAAGCAAAACCTAAACTCGAATCTGACAAAGACAGCGTCACCAACAATATTTCATAGTTATTTTTATTTTATAGTTATATTTTTATATCACACTTTTCAATAATGACATAGTAGTCTACTACTCTTCAAGGTATTCTTTGTTGCCGTTTTTCATATATTAATAATACGATGGAATTTCCCCATGTATTGGAAATAGCTTTCTTTTCCAAACATATATTAAATAATTTCAATAGCTCGTCTATTATAATTTCTCCACCTTCCTTCAAAATCTTTGTAAATATTTCGTCTTCTCCGGCAGCGTTTCCGTTTTTTGCATTTTTTATGGCATTTTTAATTTTTTCTATCTTCGGAATTGACGTTCACAACTATTCTATTTCAACTATGTCCGATTAAACTCTTGGTTCGTATAGTTCTTCACAAAATGTTTTGAGTACTTTTAAGATTTCATGTTTACTTGTGACGCCATATTTATTTTTTAAATTTTGTTATCTCTTCTTTATTGTCATTCTCTCTTCTGAATATTTTCATGCCTTTCTTTTTGTGCTATTTACATTTTCTTCTTTTTATATCTTCTTTTGCCATTTTTCTAACTATTTTATTTATTACGTATGCGGTGGTATTTCTTTTATATTCAATAATTCTTCGTTTCTTTAGCATTTTCTTTGTTTCCTCGTTTAATTAATCTCCTTTTGTAATCTTTGACTTTGCACACTGTTCTGCCGTTTTTATTGTAGTTTGGGTTATGTTGCTGATTATCTTGTTTATATCTTCCTCTTCTAATATTAGTTCGTCAAATTTGTTTTCATGGTCATTTGGTATTCCTAGGCATTTATTTTAAGTTTATCGAAATCAAGGTGAGTAATTGCGTTCTTAATCTTTTGATATCGTTCTAGCTTGTGTTTTATTTGAATCGTAGCTCTCACTAATCGATGATCACTTACTGAATCTGCTTAAAACATTTACATTCGTATTATGTATTTGTATCTAGTCAGAGTATAGTCGATCTGATTCTTGGTTCGTCCATCAGGAAAAATCCACGTATATTTTTTAAGAAATTTGCCATTATTTTTCCTCTCTGATTTCGAGTTCCATGTACGTACTTTCACTTATAATACCATGAGTAGTCAAAGTTATGTCGACTATTTTTGCGGTGGTGTCACGAATGTCCATTGCGCTTTGGTAAGATTAGGACGAGTGCGCTAGCACGAGTCCTAATCCCAAGCGCAATGGACATGAGTAGTAACACCACCGCAAAAATAATCTACTTAACTTTGACTAAGAATGGTATTCGAGGGACTATTTAATGAACCAAACTACTTTTTCAAATTAGTTTTCAGTAAATCTAGCAACAAACTACGCAATTTCTATAGTAACAGAACACTAATATTGACTTTTTCTAATAAAAATCGCATTTGTTAAAAATAGTCACTTGAATACCTTCTAGGAAGATATATCCACTGATATTTTTTTGGTTGGTCAAGAAACGTCAGAATTCTGGATTTTCATTGGTCACTTCTTGACAGATGGCAGGTGAATTGAATAGTCCAATATATTTCTGGAAGCTATTGCAAACTTTCGCATTTTTGGTTCTACGAGAAAAACTCATTCTTGATAAAAAGTTTTGCTCTTCTTGGGACGTCATAAACGATTGTCAACCTTTTGATAAAATATCAAAATGCATTTAGGTTAGAAAACTTGATAAAACATATTCAAATGAGGTTACCATATTTAAGCAGAACAGTAAATAGAACTTATAGTAAATAGTAATTTTTATGTATATATCCAGTTTCAGTAATTGTGTAATTGAATGGGCGATGTTATCCGGACGATGTTGTGTTTTCGTCGAAAAATGAAGATGACCTACAAAGGATGTTACACAAGTTCAATCAAATGGCAAGGAAATTCAATTCGACACAGTATGAAAAACCAAAGCTATGGTGATATCTCACGAACGAAGTAGAAGAAATAGTAATTCAGCAGGTAATGGAATTCAGCTATCTCGGTGTTCTGATAAACAACTATGAAATTATAGAAAAAGAAATTAAACAACAAGTATCGAAAGCAATAAGAATAACAGGCTGCCTGAATGACACAATATGGTGAAATAAGCACATAGGGAGGGAAGAAAAATCAAAAATATACAAAGCGACAGTAAGACCTATATTATTTAACATACACCGCAGAAAATTAGGCCGGATACGGCAAAGGCAAGGCATGTGTTCGAATCAGCAGAAATTAAAGTCGTTAGAAATATCTCAGGAAAAACACCGTATGATATGATAGAGAGCGGAGTGAAGATTTAAGAAAAGCTTGCAATAGAGAAGATATAAATGATTAGATAGCAAAGAGAATAAATAAATGGAATACACATATCACCAGAATCGAGGACAGCAGAATAGCAAAAATAGCACGAGACAAGTCACCAAAAGACAGACAAAGTGTTAGAAGAGCAAGAAAAATATAATGCGACAACTTTGATGCGGAATGAGGATGAACCCAAGTAGGAACAGGCGCAAGCCTAGGTAGAAGTAGGAAAAAGAAGTGTAATTGAAGACATATTTAATTAAGTACATGGAGGATCTTACTACTTTACATTTTAAATATGTATCCACATGTATTAGCAAAATAGGCAGTATTCTAACAGTATTCGTCGTATACGTCAGCTGTCAATGTCAAAATAAATGCTTGTCAATATCCATCAATGGATGTCAAATTTATACACTCGATTTTTTTAGACTTTAGCGGTCGAACATAAAAGCTTTGTATGTAGTACTTTGTTGGAACTAGTTTGGACTAGTAAATTCGGGTTTTAACTGTGACATATGCAACTCGTACATAATCTGACTTTATGTACTTGTTATACATATAAATACGTAATTATTTTACACCATATTCTTAAATTGTTATTATTTGACATTTTTCGGTGCCGAGCACGTGTCATTATTTACAACTGTCAAATAAGAAGTTACTAGAACATAAAAAAGTTACTATAAAATACAAAAGTAACTATAAAATTAAAAAAAAATATCTGTCGATAAAAAATTACCAGTTTTTTTAAAATTTTTAATTAAGAACTGGAAGAGAACATTAAGTTTTTTGCAAATTTTTTACCATAGTACGTAATAAACAATTTCATACTACTTGGAGAAACTAGGGAGAAACCACTGACAGTTTAAGGTGGCTTCAAAAACACTGAGAAGTAAGTAAAAAATTCGTGGATATCTAACGGGGACCGAACCCGAGACTGTTTTAGTATTAAACAAACGTTGTGTAAATTAGGCTACTGGTTTCATACATAAAGTATCTCAATAATTTATATTGATATGAGCACAGCAGGTAACATTCTTTTTATACTACCAATTGGTTTTTGCAAATTTTATAAACCATAAAACGATGAAGCGACACAATTGGCACAAACTGTATTTCATTTCTTTAGTAAAAAATCGTGCCAGTTAATAGTTTTATTTGACTTTCAAAAGTATGTGTTCGAAAGGTTTAGAAAAATAATGAATTTGATAGTTTCAATAATATTTAATAATTTTTGTTAGAAATATTTCTTGAAATATAGATATTAATATCATTAAAACAGCTATTGCTTTACTTAGATTTTTCCATATTTTATATAATGCAATCTTTTTACTACGCGCTTTGTAATCTATTGCAGAGAATCAATATCACAAAATACACAACATTTGATATATTTAAACCTTAAAATTTCATTTAAATCTAAGCGAATATTTTTCACATGCAAATTGTTTATATGCAACAGCAAATAAACAAAATAATGCTAATTTGTTTGCTATTAGCATGAATTATCAATGTTTCCCAATTTGTTGGTATTTTATGCACGTTTGATTATTATAACCACAATTTCTGAAAAATTCTAAAGTATTATAAGGATTACGTTATGTGTGAAAGGAGTTCACATTCTCAAAGACCCCATACAAATTTGGTAAACTCGGTATTTAACAATACGTTTTATGTGACAAAATCAACTAAACTTTTATCTCAAGGCTTCTAAACTGGAGATGTTAATATATACAAATATAAGTTTACAAAGTTACAACTGCAATCCTTATTACTAAACGTTTAAGTGCAAATTTAAATGGAAACTGGTGATATTTAACAATATTAGATCAAACTACATTGTTAATTTATAGGCCAAAAACTGACTTACAAAAACTTATTTATAGCTACCTATTGATAAAATTATAATCGATTTAGATAGAACACCTTTACTATTTTAACATTTTTAGAATATACTGGTTAGTATCTGCGACTGAAATCTTTGAAATATATTCATTGGCTAATCAAACTCCTCATCTTAGAATCTATTGAAAAAGTTTCAAAAGAATTTTATTGCACATACGATAGGTATCAGGGACTTTAAATTTATATTTATAATATTGCGTGAAATATCTTTAAATATTATAACAGTTTAAGTTTAAATGCAACTGTGTCAGTGGCTTTAGAGCTTTTTTATTGCACGTCGATCAACTGGTGTTAGAAAGTGAGGTTAGATGTGCCTTGGCATGTATCCATATTTAAAAGGAATGCTATTCATAGACGATCCTGTTTTAAACCTACTTTAATTAAAGATGAGAACTGTGTAAATACCATTGCTAACTTTGATTAGCAGAACATATTCCACGACACATCTAACCTTACTTCTTACCATTGTCAATTCATTAAAACTAACAATGAATAACAAGTTACACTATTATTAATATGTAATAGACGAGAACATTAACATACTTGGTAGTTTCTAGTTTTATATTAACAAATACGCATAATCTAAGTAAGCGTTTATTTTCCTTTTCAGAATGTACCTAACTGATACGTTTCTAAGGAAATTCCAAATAATTTTCATAAACGGATTACTCCATAACATGTTGCAATTTCAAAATTACGTTTATGCGTTTCAGTCACATAAAAGTCAT
Source organism: Agriotes lineatus (assembly GCA_940337035.1). Lineage (NCBI taxonomy): Eukaryota > Metazoa > Arthropoda > Insecta > Coleoptera > Elateridae > Agriotes > Agriotes lineatus. The sequence goes on along the minus strand of OW679196.1, from coordinate 133,571,883 downwards.
AAAACAGGCAATTTGGAAACAGCAATGATAAAAACAGCCTTCTTGATCATGAAAGACTAGAAAGTTCATAAAACTAAAGGTGATCTATGATTGTTGACACTGCAAGGCATTACTGCCAGCTAAAATTGCTCGTAAATTCAGACGCTTATCGTAACTATTGACAAATTTATATGTTGTAATTCGGTCAGAATATATTGCAGTATTCGTATTTGCCATTCTTAGATCCAAATCGCACTCGGAGAAGAGCACGAAATATTGAGCATACGGTATGATGAAAATCTAAAAATGCAGTTAATAAATTAATGAAAGCTAAGACTATCAAACGATAGATATTATTTATTTTGTCATTTAACCGAAGAATAAATAGATAGTGTATCAATATAAGAACCTTTACATGCCGCATTGATGGATTTTCAAAAATCTTTCGATATGGCTAAAACCTAGATCATATACGAGTATTGAGAAATTCCAGAGTTAACGGCAGTGATACATGCGTAGGTACTACCAATAATGTGCTACGGACAGATACACTGGATTCAGGCAAAAAAATATGAATAACTTTGGAACAACATAATGCTCCATAGAATCTGTCATTTTTGGAATAATACCGAAAGACAGACGGACTCATACCTGTATACGGCAAGCACGAAAAGTAAAGTCGAAACGATTGATACGGTAGATAAATCTGCGATTTTTAAATGAGCATACGCGGGAGATGCGAAAAAACAATCCAGAACCCCTTAAATTGATACAAAAAGCAAATAATAGAGACCGACGAAGAGAAAATGAGAAGCCGTATATTCAAAGGTGGATGTGAAAAGTTACAAATTTGAAATTAACGAAATATATAGAAAAATATCATTATTTAGTATTGTTCCACTGTTGGCTAAGAATTTAATGAATTTCTATAACAATCACATTGTATTTCTAAACACTTAAACATTGTATTTCATAAATAATTGTTTATAATTTTGTCATTTTATTGCTATACCTAATGTAAAATATTAGCGTTTCTTTCGCAAATCAGTTACAATGGCGTGATTATAAATAGAGAATATGTAGATGAGGATAGTGTGAGCGGGTATGTAATGCACTGTTTTGAAACGGAAAGAAATGGAGTTGGACGAAGATTTCGAGAAGTCACAGATTAAAATAGAACGTTATTCACGTAAGATGACGAGCCTGACCTGGTACAAATGCAACCCAAAATACGATTTATAAAGCTAACTGGATCCCTATTGCATTAGCACCTCGAATTTGGCATAGACTGTTTACATGTCATTGGTGGCACTGTAAGTCTATGTCAAATTCGAGGTTAGCAGGTTAGGTTTTCCGTCAGTTTTGACACAAACTGACGCAAAACCACATTATTGGAAATGAAGACAAGTGCGTGGATGTTTCCGAATAATTAACATACTATTATTGTGGAGTCGTTATGGAGAAGATGTTGGGAGCGGGAATGACTTGTTTAATCCGATGATATTCGGAAGAATCAACATATTGTCCAAGCAATTCAGAGCATATACCTCAACTGTGGAAATATGTAAAGACCGGTAACCATGCATCTGAGGGCTTCGAAAAAGGAACAACGTGACACACGGAGGGACCAAGTAACCAGCTGACAAAGAAATTGAAAGTAGACTATTACAGAATGCAAGTAATGCAAACATCACATTCAGCTTTTGGAAGCGATGTCGTCCTGCTTGCAAAAAACCCAGAAAGATCTGCAATTTAACCTCAACCTATGGAGCCTGCATAAATGAGGCACATTAAGTGTAAAGAAAACTAAGGCGATGGTAACATGGACAGAACAGGACATAAGGTTGTAGATAACCGAAAGAAAAATTAAACAATTCAAACACTATATCTAGGATTCTACATTAGTGAAAGGGGAGAATTGGAATAGAAAATAAATTGTAACAAGATGAGGCTATGCAAACCCTTTATCGATATTTTGGCATACTGTTGGCATGGAAGGTTTTCACCATGCGTTCATTGGGACTTCCGCTTCCAAACACAGATTCAGTCTTCGTAACCTGTTAAACAGTGCTTTCAATGTGGTATGGCAGTTATCATATTATGTTATATAAATGATTACGTCATACATGCGACAACTTAGGTTAAAGAAAATTCGAAAAAAAGACTATGGGGTATATCACATTCCTTGTTCTGAATGTAATATACCCCAGGGGTTTTTTAAACTTGGAATTTTGTCTTTTACTGATCTGAAGGCGTTATCCAAAGTTTCATTGGTCATGAACACAGTTTTGATGTTGCATTGTTTTAGCACTATCAGTCGAGCCTGTCCTTGTTCTTAAAGCTCGAATTATATTGGACAGATTCGTTGTTCCATTGATCTAACACTTCAAGAACATAAAGGCGATTGCAAACAAACGCATCAGAAAATCAGCCGTAGCTGAGAATGCATTTACAAATGGGCACACCTTAGAATTTGAGCACGCCAGAATACCTGCCAGAATACCTCACTACTTTCCACAAGTGATACGTGAAGCCATATACATAGAAAAAACATCCAAATACTATAAACAGGGAAGATAGTTTTAACCTTAGTAGAACGTGGACTCCTGTGATACAAGGTCTAAATCTAAAGCATTACAACCGCTGTGCGTCATACGGCCACGTCCCTCGGAGTAAGGTGCACTTAAACGACCAATCAGCATTACGTCGCTCCGAGCGGTTGGCACAGAAGACTATAAATAGCTCCTCACCGACTTTCAGTTCTTAGTGCGACTTTCACCCTGATGATGCAAGCTGCAAGGTCTTGCGAAACTTTAGTCAATATGGATGCCCAAACAGTAACAAGGCCAAATCTGTCTAAGTATCTTCGCTCTCAGGGTACTCAAACAACACGAGCCACCAAAGAGCATTACCTTCGCGTGGATCCTTGCTTGAGTTCACAAGGTTGAATGCACATTAAGCCAGAAAAAGCTGGGTGTTTATCCACAAAGACGGTCTAAGCCGAAATTATATGTTAACAAGAATAATTCGAGTAATCGCGAAAGCCTCAAACAGTATACTATCGTATTAGCCTCCTAAAATATTGCCCCCTAAAAATAAGCGATAACACTCGTTGAATATATAATGCACTATTCAATAAATTGAAAATGTAGTAAATCAAAAACACGTGTTCTATTTCAATTAAGGCAATAAAGCGATGTTGTGCTATTTAGATCAAGTACCTTTGCTTCCAACGTTTCTAACTGTGCCATTCTTGGTTGAATAATTGTGGGCTGTAACGTAGTCTGAAACAAAAAAACATAATTATAACAGAAAACTGATTCAAATCTGTTTGTCATGTAAAGTCTCACAATTTAAATAATTACTTATTTACTAGAGTAACCAAACAGCCTTCTTAATTTGCGTCAAAGCCACTGCACTGCATTTGTATGCAGCTGCAGCTGGTATTATACTTGCTAATTGCTACCTTAGAAAATCGCCACCCAGTTAAGCGGCATTAACAGTAATTGTTTTTTGTACTGGTACAGCTTAAAATAAGAGGGATAATTACTTAATTGCTGTTTCTGATTCTGGAAAGTTGTCCGAACCTGTTGAACATTTAGGGAAATCTATATTGTACTTGCTTTTCAAATTCACTTTTATAGTAGCTATCGGCTAATAACAAGTTCTAGTTTTTAGAAGAATAGCTTTAATCAATCATAATTATTAGAAGTTTTGATATTGCCAACTTGATTTTTGGAAAGAAACATTCTGAATATTTATAGCATTATTATTGGTAAAGCACCCAGAGGAATGTTGCACATTTTAAATCCAACTACCTATTGGTATTTTGAATTGTAATAATTAGACCTCTTATTTATATTAATATCTTGAACATATTTTAAAATGAAACCAGACGAATCTGCACTAATGTCGCCATCCTTGTTAGAAACCTCCACACTGATCGATAATCGGCCTTTTCTCTTTGAGTAAGATTAAGGATTAATAATACTCCATGGTACCATGGGGAATCGTAGTGGAATCGGCACTATATTTCAGTAGCCAGGGAGGACTTTGAGAATTCACCTAAGATCATCGGGTCTAGAAACAGAGGTTCTGAGTGATCCAATGTTTTATGTTTGTATTTAATTAAGCTCTCCACACAAATTTATTTAATACGTTCATTAGTTTCAAAGACATAAGACAAAGCCATTATGATAAAACAAATATATCACAGAAGCCATAGCTAGTGTTAATTCTTTAAGTCTTTTTGGTATTATTCCATATCTATAAAAAACGATTACACGTCTTAATAATCAAGTATTGCGCCTATTAGTGTTTATACACCCGTAATAATGAATTATATTTTAACATTTTTGTCTAAAATTAGGAAAATTTCAAACCTGCGTGTAGTCAACAGCCAAAGAACTGTTTTACTGAAGATTACAGAATGTCAGTGGTACACGGTTAGTAGTAGAACAGATGATATTTTTTTTAATTCCATCTGCTTCAAAAACTGATATTATAGCAATAACGGCATTTCCCTGATTAATATCAATACAAATATATTATATGAGCAACAAAATATTGGTCCTTAGGTCGTACCCCCTACGCTCTTCGGAACGCCCACTCCTTAAGACACATTCAATCGTCCTAAGATGTTGAATGAGCTTTCAGTGCGGTATGGTCTTTATCATATTAGCGATCTACATGGAGGCTTTTGAAACCAAGGCTCTCGAACAAGCGCAGCTAAAACCGACTTGCAGGTTGAGTTATGTAGATGATACCTTTGTCATCTGGTTACATGGACGCCAGACATTGAATCTGTTTCTAAAACACCTGAATTCTGTACATCCCAACATACAATTCACAATGGAAGTAGAGGAAAATTGCAGTATTCCGTTTCTAGACGTCCTGGTGAAACGTAAATCAGAGCCGTTCGTATCTCAGATAAGGAAAATCTAGAGAGAGAACAGCTACATCTGTTTGACTATTTACAAAAGAACGGATGCACAACTACCGCTATACTACAAGCACTAGACACGACTATGACACAAAAGGCTAAAGAAGAATCCCCACCTCTGGAAGGCTTAGCATTTCTACCTTACGTTAAAGGCTCGACTGATAAGATAGGACGTGTTCTGCAACTATGCAACATCAAACTGTGTTCACGAGCAAGGAAACTTTGGGTAACGGCTTCAGATCGGTAAAAGACAAGATTCCAAGTTTTAAAACAGCTGGCGTATATCGCATTCCTTGTTCTTGCGGCTCGAGTTACATTGGACAGACTGGTCATTTAGTTGATCTAAGACTTCAAGAACATAAAGACTGAGCATACGTTTACAAATGGGCACACTTTAGAATTTGAGCACGCCAGAGTACTTGCCAGAATACCTTACTACTTCCCGCGAGTGATACGTGAAGCCATAGAAATAGAAAAACATCCAAATACTACAACAGGGAAGATGGCTTTAAGCTTAGTAAAACGTGGACCCCTGTGATACACGATCTAAAGTATTACAACCACTGTGCGTCATACGGCCACGCCCCACGGATTACGTTGCACTCGGACGACCAATCAGTGTTACGCCACTCCGTGCGCCTGGCACGAAAGACTATAAATAGCTCTACTCCGACCTTCCGTTCTTAGTGCGACTTTCACTCTAATGATGCAAGCCGCAAGGTCTTGCGAAACGTTAGTGAATATGGATGCACAAATAGTAAAACGGCCAAATCTGCCTAAGTATCCTCGTTCTCAAGATACTCAAATAACACGAGCCACCAAAGAGCATGACCATCGCGCGGGTTTTTGCTCGACTTCACAAGGTGCAAGGTACATTAAGCCAGAAAATGCTGGGTGTTTATCTACAAATACGACGCGGTCTAAGCCGAAATTCTATGTTAAGAAGAATAATTCGAGTAACCGCGAAAGCCTCAAATGATATTTAAGCTTCCGAGTATTGCCATGTAAGGGCACTACACATCATATATCTATTAACTCATATTATTATGATGATACTTTGCTCTCCGGGAAACTTTGAAAGGGATGTAAATATATCTCTCGCACACACCCAAGCTGGGATTATGCGTATGCTTGTAATGCTTGAATACTATTGGCTAACAACGATATCTGGTACTGAAGATTAACATGGCAATTCAACACATCTGTCAAATAATGCAAATAGACCAATGACAATGTAGCGTTGTTCTGTTTTCAGCCAATAAAAAAGAATTATATCGACATATAACCACTAGTGGTTCCAAGTGGCATCATTTTTCTACATAACCACTACTGATCCTGGCGAGATAATTTTTTGACATTTTCAATGCGATGCCAGTTATTATAATTTTTCGTTTTGGTTGCTCTATGGAAACGAACTCACAGCAATCCAAATTTCATGTAAAAATTTCCTCTCAAAATGAATTTTTACAATTATATTCGTTGAATTTTCCTTCGATTACCATTCTTAGTCCAAGTTAAGTAGAATAGTTTTGCGGTGGTATCACTACTCATGTCCATTACGCTTAGGAATAGGACTCGTGCTAGCGCACTCGTCGAACTTAAGCGCAATGGACATTCGTGATACCACAGCAAAAATATTCGACATAACTTTGACTACTTATGGTATTACAAGTGAAAAATTTTAATTTAAAACCTGCGAAATTAAGTAATGTACCTACTGTTTATTTTGTGTGTAAATTATTGAAAATAAATATTAGTAATAATAATAAATAACAATGAAAACAGCTAATTTTAAATTTGAATAAAATAATTTACTTTATCTACTCCAGTGGGATAAGTAACGCATTACGTCACTCATTTGACACTATTTCAGTTAGGTAATGAAGCTCATTACACCACTCAGTTATGTAATGGTTTCATTACGCAACTGAGTTGTGTAATGACTTCATTATCTAACTGAAATAGTGTCAAATGAATGACATAATGACATTTGCCTACTAAAATATTTTTGAAAATTACAGATCTGACATTTCTCTTAATACACTTTTTTCAATTTTAGGCAGTCGAAGATAAAATTTTGTACAATACATATGTGATAATGAATCATTAATATACTTGTGTACTTACATAACTCGTGCTACGCACTCGTTGGTAACTTACACAAACGTATATTAATGATGCTGTTATCCCACTTGTATAGTAAATATCTATTATGGTACTCTAACAATAATAGGAATACAATATAGTCATGATTAATTTATTTAGGTGATAGTAAGGTAACAGAAATATTTTTAAAAATATTTATTTACCAATGCCAAACTATCCTTAGGAGATTTAGAACTACAAAGATAAAAAGTTATAGTCGGCATGATAACAACAAAATTACTTTTCACAACGAAAATAAAATATTGAAACACAATAGCACAAAGTATCCTTGCGATTCAAAGTACAAAATATTAGGAGCACGAGCATAATTCAGGCGTAGGTGTGTATGTGAGACAGACTTATGCAGCAATGATATTTCTATATCTCTTTCACAGCTCATCATAGTGATCATGTGAAATATAAGAGCATTAGCAATATATGGGTTGATAGATATAGAGAAGTCTCAAGTCCAACTAGGACTGTAACACCATGAAAGAAGAAGAAGATATATGGCACACATATATTTTTGTTCAGATTGTGTATCTAACTCGTCTCTATACAAGGTGTGTATAAATTAGTTTAAAGCTTTGCGTAGCATTATTATTTGGAAAGCTTTGAAACGAAAATACCACTACAAAAATGTTGAATTGGAGGTAAAGTATCTTTTCTGTTCTAAATACGTCAAAATATCATTAAAAAAGTTGTTCAGTATGTAAAATTATTATCCCAAAATTTCAGAATTGTCCACTTACTTTTACGAAACTGCCTGTGTAATACACTGCTTCATCTAAACTACAATTTCTGTGAAACAGTTTCGTATCTTCCTTTAAAAATAAACCTAGAAGTAACCTACACTGAAACAAATAGATGTTTTAAATGTTTTGATCCACGTGCAGGCACTTTACTAATAAAAATACTAAAGTGTGAGCTCCCCATGCTCCGCTTTAGCAATTCTAGGGTTAATATTCCACATAAGCTGACGAAAAGATGATCGTGATATGTTACGTCATTCTCGAGTTATCATATTTACATCCATATGGTGTAATATACTCGACCTTTTGTAATTTTCCGACTTTCCTTTTACGTCTATGGGGTTGCTGCCTTCACAAAATGTAGTTTCATGAGACTCATGTAACTTGGGATTGGTCGTGATTGATTTAGGTTGCGACAAAAATTGTAAATTTGTAAAAATGGTCGACATCGAAAGCATGTCGAGTTAAAGCTAATGGTGTATTATTATTACGCAGTAATATATCATCGTCAGCCTTTTTATTATATGCCCATTGCAGAGGCATCGTCGCTTCCTCTTTATAATAAAAAATGCGTTTTAACTCTTTTAATTTGCCAATTAAAATAAATACGTTGAAAAAGTGGTTTCAAAGACAAAATACAAACTATTTACAATAATACTATAACTCTTACTCCTAAAATAATAAGTGTACATAGGTACCTTTTAAAAAAAAATCAGTTTTGCACATAGTAAAAAATAAATTATTATTTTTTTGCGTAAGACGGTATGTTATCGCTGGCATTACAGTAAATATCAATTAAAGAATTTCAAACGTAATTTGGGACATCATTTTCTTATTGCAGTCTATTTCGATGTGATTGTATCTGACAGTGGGGATAATATAACTTGATATTAAGTAATTTGATTTAATACCTTGTTTATAGTTCTAATTCACCTTAAGTAGGTTTCCTATGTTAGTTTTATGCAAATATAATCAACTTGTGCACATTCTAGCTCATGATTAAAATATTTAGAGACCGTAAAGAATGCCGCCGTGCGTTAAAGTTATTACCTAAATCATCAACTCAATGAAAACTGGTACAGTACGCACTTCACTCGGTTAGCATAATAAGGCATTAATAAATCTCACTCTTACTCGCAGCAGATAAGTACTAAAATGAAACAGACACTGTAAATAACTCCAAAAGCAGTATAAATGCGTACCACGACCTTAAGTATATAGTTGTGGTACATTTCACAGGACTTTATTTGATTCAAAACAATGTTGACGTAGACTTAGACTGTAGTTGTTTCAGGATAAAAAGCTGCAATGTTAGCTAATTACGCCTTTTGGTTCTTGTGCTTTATCGCGAGTGTCTGGTTAGTTTGTTATCACTGGAGAAGAAGAAAGCTATACCGGCTGGCTACTAAAATCCCGGGACCCAAAGCATATCCTTTGATAGGAAGTGCTTACCTATTTATTTCTTTTGAAGGTAATCCTTAATTTAAATTAAACTATGCTATGAGCTATGAAAAATTCATGGTTCTTCTTTATATGCACGCTTATAGTTCATATATATTAAAACTCGTTTTCATTTCTCATACAAATGAGGACAAGCAATTTTAAAGTAATGACACACGTTTAGCAGACTTTTTTTCAACAGAAGACGAATTTAAACCAGGGCAGTATTGCAACAAGTAGTTTGTGTTTTGTAGTATGACAAAATTTTACGTGGACGATTATTACGACATTATAATTCAAACGATTATTACGACATTATAATTCAATTTCATTACTGTTGGTAAAAACATATAAGAATGATTTATTAAATATATAATAGTTGAAGATATAAAGAATGTTATGGATTTCAGAAAATACTTATTGGCAGGTTCAAATACCAGATATGGCAGAAGTTCTTAAAGGACAAACTAATTGCTAAAAGTATATAACCAATTCTTATTAAGTTTTTATTTTTCTCTAAAGTAAAACAAGTGATATAAAGACTGTGTCAAGTCGCTGACGTATCCGCCTGTATGTTTTATTAATTAAATAAAAATACTAAACTGATATAACAATTACAACTAATTAATGTTAAATAAGTATGTTCCTGCTAATAGCTACAATTAGTTCTCATAATTAATTTTTCATATATTCTTAATTAAATAAATGAAAATAATCATGTTATTAACCTCTCACTACAAGCGGGATTGACAGGTCAGTTTACACTATTTTCACATTCTAATGGTAAGTTTGTGACAGATTTTATGTAGGATACACAATTTTCTCTGTTATGTAATAAATGCTTAATTTGAAAATGCTAATAACGGTATAGATTTATATATCCTGCGCATTACAATAATAACCATAATTTCGATTAATCTATTTTAAAATTATACACAACGTACTGTTTTATGCTAACTAGAATCCAAGCGGGAATAATTAGTGTAATAGCACTTTAAAAAACTCGTACTGACGTTATAGTTTCATTCAGGTTATAATTTTGAGTATTAACTTGAAATATTCATGTTGACTAAATGCTTTTGACAAATAGTGGTATTATTTAATATTGATTAAAGTATGTATGTATGTATTATCAGTAACCTCATTTACCTTGCGGTGTAAAGGCTGGTGCTTTATGCGCTGGCATCTGGCGGTACAATGCTCAACTTGCCCGGATTTGGGATACAGAGTTGGAGCGCGCCTTTGGTGCTTGCGCAGCAACCATTGTGTGAGGTGTCGTGTCTTGGTGATGTGTTGACCATGTTACTCTATCTCTTAGGTCTGCAATTCTGAGTCGAGCACAGTTAATTTGGTGCCCAACTGTGAATGGTCGCATCGAGCCCAATTTCAATCGCCAAGGCTACGGAAAAATTCTGACCCCCAGGGGATTCGAACCGAGGACTTGCTTACTGCAAGCCTGGTGCTTACCCAACTTCGCCAAGCGGCTTCTTATTGATTAAAGATATTTTATATTGTTTTGTTTATGAGAAAAGGTCGTTTTTGCAAGGATGCTTTTATGACAATTGTGTTAACCCTTCTAGTCAAAGAAATTCTCTTAAACGTTAAAAAAATCTAATGTAGTACATTTATGTCAGATATTGAACAACGGCCTTTTGACTGTTTATAAATATTAAAGTAAGTTGCAAAATTAACACAACGCGGGAATTAACACTGCACCACAAAAGTCAATGTTAAAAAATGTGAATTCTGAGCTTGCATGCATCATTAAAACATTAATAAATTCATTAAATCCGTAAATATCACTGGCCAATTGGCATTTATCATTTATAATGTATCTGTAGAAAAAGTAGAGTTCTTAAGTGTGACTCAGCAGTTATATCCCTAGTGCATTCTGTATATTCGAGAATTTCTCGAGAACGCAGCGTTCTCGAAAATAGTCGAATTATACTGAATGCACGCTGGGAATATTGTCATATTATTCCTTTTTAAAGAGTATTCAGTTTTCCTTCTGAAATTTCTTGTTTACCTAGCTGGTTTAGCTCTCTTCCCGCAAATACTCGAATATTTCATTAGTAATAATTGTGCAAATACTCGGGTATTGCACTTGTGACAAAATATCGTTGTATTCGACTCTGATTGGTTCAAACTTTGAAAATTGATTTATGGGATTGTTTTATATTATCTGAGGGGAATTTATTTATTTTCTTATTTAGCGTATGTCATACAAGGCAATTACAAATTATATAATATATAGTGTATAAACATATGCAATATGAAGTCAACACAAATGATAAAATGTTCATAAAATACAGAGGGAATAGTCTATGATATCTATCGAAATTATGACTTGCCTGATCATATCTTCTCTTTATATCTTCCATTAAACCTGAAGTTTATATTGGAGTAAACATTTCTCATCACTTTTAAATATATAAAATTTTTATTTTACTTGCGATTTGTTAATTAAACTGTTAACTTTTTATTGTAAAAAAACTATTATTTACTCATTTTTAAAATAACTTAATGCTTGCATTTTGTATTTCCCACAGATATAGTAGAAAATGCTGTAAAATTAATGCAACAGTATGGTTCCACCATAAAAGTGTGGATGTTCAACGTCCTTTTAATACTGTTAACCAAACCCAAACACGTTCAAATTGTCCTTAACCATTGCTTGGAAAAAGAAAAACGTTACGATTTTGCCAAGGTTGCTTTCGGGGAAGGTTTGCTTGTAGCAAAAGGTAAGTTTAAATTTATGTCCAGCTTTATCCTTACAACTGAAATTTCAGTCAGCATTTGGAGAAACCATAGAAAGATCATCAATCCCGCTTTTAACCAGAAAATTCTGAATTCGTTCATGCATATTTTCGTAAGACAAAGCGAAATTCTAGTGGAAGTGCTCCGAAAGGAAGTTGAGCAAGGAGTCTTGACGTCATGAGTACTTGTCCTGCTGCTCCTTAGATATAATTTGCGGTAGGTCTTTATTTCTACTAGGTGTCGCTGGTAGAATAGAGCCTTTAAAGTTTCTATATAATAAGTAGATAAGAGTACGGCAAATACAGGAACAGTATTTGATTGGTTGGATCCCTATGCATGTACAATAGAGCTAGATGCGATGTAGAAATAGTCGACAGGTTTTTGACTGTTTGTGATTGGTGACATTCGACTGACATAAACTTGTCAAAGTTAGCAAAAAACACACAGTTCGTAATCAATTTGTAAAATAAGTGGCGAAATTTGAGAGTTTTTCGCACATAACTTAGTTAATCATGTAATTTTTCATTTTCCTTTTTCGCTCGACCTATATTCAATAATTTCGTTTTAGCATAACTGGTTGCTCTGTCCATGGTTGCAAGAATCTTTCTGAAAATAGTGTTTATTCGCAATCACATTGTAATGTGTCAATTTCATGACATGACAACAGCTGGGAAGTAGATGATTACTTGAAACTAGCCAGGAAATTATTACATACCCCGAAAAATATTACATACCTGAAGAGTGGGGTGTTTCCATGGTAACAAAACATTGAGTGGGTTGTTTTCATGGTAACAAAAATATTAGCTACATCAAGATATCTATTATTCAGAATTCAATTGTAGTTATTTTTAAAATTAGATGATTGCAATAAAATAGTATACATACCACGGTGGGAAGTGTTTCATCCCTGTCTCGAGATAAAGTTAACCTCGACGCTACGCGTCTCGGTAAACTACCTAATCTCTCGACAGTAATGAAACACTTCCCACCTCGGTATGTAATATACTATTACTTAGCTAGTGTTCCAAAAGATAGGTTGAGGAAAGAAATTGGCTAAACAAGATCAGCAAGGAAAGTTGTAGTTACAAAAGACTAATTAGAATTTTTGAAAAGCATTTCGACAATGATCAGTGGGAGGTTAGAGAAAATGGAACAATAATTAATATTAATTAACATTTTTTGATTAATATAAATATTAATCTTTAGGTAGGTATTCGAAAAAATGTAATATATCACTCTTGAATAAAGACATTTTATTAAGCGCGAAAAGTATACAATTTCGCTCGTTAATAAAATATGTCTTTATTCACTTGATGTATAAATAACTATTTGGATCCCCAAATGTCATCGTTTGCTTTACTCTTATCTTATATAGGTACTCTAAGAGCTTTAAAAGCTTTATAAGCATTACCGCTATTTATGGCCGTTTCCAACGGCATTTGCATAAATCGTAATAATAATATAATTGCTTCAATTTATTATAGAAACAGCAATGGGGATAAAGGTGGAGGCACAAACCAAACCTTCTAAAATTCTACTCGTAACAAGGAGGTATTTAGCTTCATCTACTCCTAGTGCTTGAAACAAATATTAACATATTTGACACTCGTCAAGACCAGCTATGAACAAGAAATACGTTCAGTTCTCTCAGTTTAATTAATCGATAGTTGGACATTTCCAAAGCATCGCATCGCTATGCTTGGCTAATTTTAGCAGATTACAGTCGAGATTAATTAATTAAAATGCTAATCAGGTGTAGCATTAGTTTTTAGTTAACACAGTGGTTCTTAAACTATATGCAATATAGGCTAAACATGTGTATATGAAAATACTTCAGCTTTTTATAACATTATAAAATATCACAATTTTTCGTGTTGCAAAAATATTTGGGAACAGCTGGTTTAAAAAAATCACCTTACAGGTCTTAGCTCTTTTCCTTTTTAGATGTGCACAACTTTTGGTAGAAAGATGCATGAGAGTCTGGTTACACCCAGATATCATATTTCGATATTGTAAGAGAGGGCGTGAGCTTGCTGAAAATTTAAATACGTAGAAGTATACATAGGTGAGGTAAGTTGAAGATAATTATTCCTTCAAATAGTTATTGAAACGTCTGTAATTTCAGCTGGTTATGAAACGATACAAGGAATTCCACAGCAAAGAGCAACCACCAGTATTCGACGGTAAGGTCTATTTCAATTATTGTACATTAAGGGTGGCAATAGCTACTTGCAGATAGTGCTAAAAAGCCTTTCTTGGAACACCTGTTGACGTTAGGTGATCAGATGACATTTTTGGAAATGCGAGATGAAGTTGCTCTTTTTATAACAGCGGTAATTATTACTAACGATACAAAAGGAAAATGCAATCTAAGATTGTTGTTTTAAGGGCTCCGATACTATAACTACTACCACTGGCTACGTTTTGGTTTGTTGGGAATGTATTCGGATATTCAGGTATGTCAGTAATCTAGGAAAATTATTATTCTAACCCTAGTGAGAAATATTTTATTACGCTACTCATATGACCGTCGAAAGTTCTTCGCAGACAAATAATCAACAAATAATATTTTTTTTCTATGGCACATGTTAAAGTGTGCTTTTATCAACTCAAAACAAAAGGTCAAGTTTTACTTAACAGCAAGGGTAGATAAAGTAGCACTTTAACATCAAGGATAGATAATAGTTATTTACTATACAAGTGGGATAACAGCATCATTAATATACGTGTGTGTAAGTTACAAACGAGTGCGTAGCACGAGTATGTAAGCACACAAGTATATTAATGATGCATTATCACACATGTATTGTACAAAATTTTATCTACTACTGCCTAAAATTGAGAAAAGTGCATTAAGAGAAATGTCAGATCTGTCATTTTCAAAAATATTTTAGTAGGCAAATGTCATTATGTCATTCATTTGATACTATTTCAATTAGGTAATGAAGTCATTATACAACTCAGTTGCGTAATGAAACCATTACATAACTGAGTGGTGTAATGAGCTTCATTACCTAACTGAAATGGTGTCAAATGAGTGACGTAAGGAGTTACTTATCCACCGGAGTAGATAAAGTAATTTAATTTTCGAACTTTGTTTAAATTAAATATGACAGCTTCGTATTATCGTAGCAACCCAATCTAGCTACTGACATTTTGAAATGTGATTGACTGTCATTATTTTCTTTGAAATTGTTCAAGTTCTTGCTATAGAAAAAATATTGTATTATACACGACGATAAAGTTATTTCTATCCACTCTTGAATCATTAACGTCTCGACTTCGTCTCGACGTTAAACGATTCACTCGTGGATAAAATTTAACTTTATCGTCTTGTATAATAAATTACTAATATTTCCTTTAATATTTACCACCTCTGGTAAAATCTATCTAGCTGAAAAAATTCGATTCGTTTGCTCCACTCTACAGAAGTATTTATAGATTTCATTAGTAATATTTCAGGTTCAAAGCATACACCAAATATCTGCCATATTACTGGTTTCATTAATAAGAACTTTTGAATTTGTTGAAAATTTTATGAACGACATTGTATACTTATCTCAAACAGCAGGAACTACTTCAACCATTAGAAAATTCAAATCCATACCTTTCGACATTAAAATAAAAACATAAACGGTAAACAAATGAAATAAATAACCATAAAATATTTATATTTTTTATACACGTAATTTTTCAAATACTTTCTTCGAATGAATCTGACATGCTTGTCTTTCTCAAAACCTAGTCATGGATCGTTCCGTACCACATTTTGTTAATTAATTGCTATTTGTATTACTAGGGAGGAAAATACATCATTCCCTCCCGTGAATGTAGTTTAATGCTCGAGCATCATTGCGAACCGTACACTTTTTCTCGGCAAATGGAGAAAAAAACATCGATGTGGCCACTGCAAACGGCTGCACCATGGAGAACATAACTTCCTGGAAGGCATTCCTTGGAATGTTACAAAGTGATTATTATTATATTGAAATGGGAATCACCTTGAAGCTGCTTATAATAAAGCTCGAGCCGAAACTCAACATCAGGAAAGTAAACGTTGAACCATGCCCCCAAGCTGAGAAAGAAACTAAGACGGATGCCCCTAAGAGGGGCATATTGACAACTCTGTGTAACCTTAACTAAGGGGGTAAAAGACACAATGGGCAAGACCTGTAAGGAGCAAAAACCATAAATAGAGAAACTCCTTAGCGATCGGGGCCCTTGCAAATGTGACAAGGTTAAAAAGGGCAAATCGGTCATGCAGGAGGCCTGGCAGAATATAAGCGGGTTATAAACGAAACAGATATGAATAGATAGAAGAGCTTTGTAGAGGAAGAGCTACAAGAAAAATCCAGCGTGCTGGTTGGAATTATCAGTAAATTAATGCTGGATTATGACCAGCTCATTGATCTTCGAATCCATGTCCAAACTACGGAAAGAGTACGGAACTGCCTAGGTGATGAACAGCTGGAATGTAACACCTCAGAGTCACGTTGTTCATCGGTGAGCCCATCCATTGCAACAAAATTTCTAAGGTGTGGCCTTTAACCACAAGGTGTATTGACTCGCCTGCTCTCGCCATTTTTCTGATTATAAAAAAAATGAGGGAAACATTCCGGGAACACCCTGTATATATTTTAAAGTAAATCGACTGATATGCTCGAGCTGTCAAGGTTAAAGTAAACAAAAAGATGTACTAGTCACTTCAATGGTGCTCTTTTTACACAAGCAACTGCATCGTCTTCCCTGAATACCCGCACATTTTCTATCGGTTCTTCGCTCCACACATGCTCATTCTTTGTCCCCATATGTTTAATTTTGAATTAAACACACATAAATTTTAATAACAAAATTTACGAAATCCAGTCAGGAGTTCTAAATGTAATTCCTGATTTCATAAACAAGCAGTTTTAATCTCCAGTTTTGCTTCATAATTTCGCTAGTTTATTATATTTAATTTAGATCTGTTTAATCTTGAATTAAACAGGCAAATTTCAGTTCACATTTACGAAATATTAAAAACCAATCTTGTTTCGCAAGCATAGAGTTTAAAGACCGGAGAAAACCTGCAACTTGGCTTTTCACGCCGTAAGCGACCTACTAAACCCAAGTTCACCGCTCATTTCGTACCTTTAAAACGCGCTCTAGTAATCTACACAATAATTGAACTTTGTTTGTGACTTAGCTATGCTATTTTGTTTTGTATAAATAGACCATTTATTTTTATAATAAAAATCAATCTGCATCTAATGTCTGATTCAATCACTACGTCGCTACCCTGCTACTAAGCCATAATATCATTGGGACGTGAGGCTGCGTCCCCCAGGGTAGTTTACTGTCGTCCCTTTAAGTGCCATTGACTACATTGGCTTAAAACATAAATACAGTCTCATTTATGTGCTTTAAAATTAGGGATACAACCAGCGCAAAGCAACGGAAACCTAATCAGCCTCCAGGCAATTCTGTTCACATATATTTTCCGAAGTAACTTCATTTTCTATACACACGTTTTTATACTCCTTGTCATCTATATGCCACTGCCATAAAGTACTGTTGGTAGGATCACGGTTCTATACCCTCAGATTTGCACTTATTGGTAACTGGTTTGCACTTGGACTCTTGAAAGCATGGCAACAGTTCTACTTCCCTTGCTTGATCATTTTTCTTTTCATGCTTTTTTGATTTGTTTGTTAATGTGACCTCCAAATATTCTTCAGAACCTCAAACTTGTACTCTGTGTTCTCAGCCCATGTTGTTATTATTAGCTTGTCAACCACCGTATTACCATTTACTCTCATTATCTCCGTCCTGATCTGATCTGCAGCTTCTTATTGCAATATCGTGTGCATATGCAGTAACCTGCTGTTTTGGTAATACTTATTTTTTAGAGAATGGCCAGTTGCGGAACAAATTTATTTTTTTAGGGTCACACACCCCGAGTAACTTATTAAATTTAAAAACTATTCTGGATGTTAGTCTTCCAAATCTCCTTCATTTATTTTCTAGGATGTATTTTAAACTAGTGAAAAAGGTTACTACGTAATAAAAGTTATAGGTCTTGAAATTGTGATTGTCAAAAATTGTTACATTTGAATTTTTGCTTTTTTTTCTAACTAGTATTTTGCCACAGTTCTTTTTCCTTCTTTTTCCCAGTCACTTTGACTATTTACTTCAAATATTAAAATTTGAAGTTTTTAGTGTTGCCAAATTACCACATTTGTAAGTGATACCAACTTAAAGGCTGTACTGAAGTTGCAGGACTTTTGTGAATATATTATGCCCACGCCAATGGGCAATACTACTCTACATGATTCCTCTTGCTGACTGACTCTTTTCGTGAAATCATTTCCAGGATATTAAAAAAGGACGAAGAGAATGGATCGCTTTGTTTTATTGCCCACAATTCCCTCCACAATAACGTTGCACTTTTTTTGTAAGTCTTGTTAGTTTTGTTGACATCTGAAGGCGTCATAGTTTCATACAGTTTTCCCTCCCAATATTGTTTCTTTTAGTTTGTAGATGGTTATAGTGGTAGATTTTGTTCAAAACTCATGAATTGTACTATATGATCCACGTGAAGATTTGGTCTACTACCGATTTGCAGTTTCTGAAAATCCATGCGCATTGCACACTATCTCCAGATGTTGCCAATTTGTTGGTAATAAAGTTGCTAGCATATTATACGCCACAGCTATTAATGCTGCTACGCCCCTGTGACTATCATATTACATTTTGGGATGAGTACGACCACCTCCCTTACTTTTCAACATTCGTAGTTTATATTTGCAAATAACATAAAAATCAATTATGTACCTATTACCTACTAATAATTACATCACTTATACACAGTATCAAATGAACATCATTCATTTTCAAAAATTTGAACCAATTACATTCTATGGATCTAGTTTTTTGTTTTCACAGCGACTGAAGCAGCTGTGAAACTGATAGATAATACCGAACAACTATTTACGTCAGACCTGAGTTCTCGCGAAAATGTTAAGGCAGTTTTTGGTTCGAGAAATTTAAACGCAATAATTTGCATGTAAACGAAAAAGTCTCAAAACATTTTTACTATTTGTAGTATTATCCTTGAAAATTATTCCCCAGCTTTAATATTTACCAAACTAAAATGAGTACTATATTCGTGTAGTGTACGTTAGTTGTGAGAAATTGCCAATTTTTAAACATTAAACTGTCGAAATTCTATTAGTTTAAATATTTTCTAAACTAAAAGAAATATTTTTGCTTTGTTGAATGTGCGTAATTTCACAACTAGTAGAAATTAAAGGTAATCACCACACGTGCAACAAGTCAATGAAACCCAAAAGCCTCGTTTTACGGGTTTTAAACGCTATACATATAATAATAAAACCGCTTTAAGCTACATGAAGGACTAACTTCATTTTTATCAGCAAGTGGAATCTGAACAGTCTAAAGCCGTTTACGTAACAATACACCCAAGTATTTCCATCTGAATGCAATAAGTCGAGAGGCGTTACCAGAATAATCAATAATCCATATATTATTGTAATTGCTAGATATCCTATTAGATACCAAATTTAATTTGGTTTCAAAATGATCGAGCAGGAGAGTTGCGTTTTATAGTTGTTGTAAGAGAGTGTGTTTTTCAATAGGCAAGCTAACGAATTTACTTGTCGACCTGTTCAGGTGTTGCAACTGCCATAAACACTACAGCCTCTACACATAATGGTTCTTTGGCAAATGCTACTAACGAACTTCGGTAAATCAAAATAAACACGCTCCAAAGAAAATAAGACTGGCTAAAGTAATGCCATAATTTTTTATTACATAGTAAAGAATGTTCAATAGTGTAGTTCATTTATTATAACCCTGCCCAAAGGGCAGGTCTTTTAAAACAAAAATATTTGTAAAACAACGTTATCATTATCATGTACATAATATAAAATTTCAAAAAATAACCACGGTGCTCTTAACCTATAAAATATTTGGACCGCAGATAAAAAATTGCGCATTTATAATAAACCTATGCCAGCCAGAAACTTGAATCTTACGACTAAAGATACAAAAATAGGTGAATGATATATTAGAGATGGAATGGAAATTGTGCGATTCTTTCTTGACATTTTCATTTTCTGAAATTCGATGTGTTAACGCCTGTTAAAGAATAAGAACCTTGAAATTGTTTTATAGATCATAGAATCATTTTTGTAATGAAAATAGTTGCAGCGATTTATAGCCTGCTTTTAAATTATAATTATTGGATTCGTAACATATATCTTGAAAATACAGTTCGGCATAATGTCAACCTTGACCATCTTTCATTTAACGGTCATCATAAATTATTTTTAATACACCATTAGCATATCAATACTTTAATTTATTAGAGGTATGAACTATAACGGCCTCTACTAAAGTAGCAGTGGTTATTGACTTCATTTCATATAGCTAGCTAAATATGTGGCTGTAATATTTAGTTAAAATTTTGTTTTGCACGATTGGGATTTTTAGTTAATTTACTGCATTCGTTTCCATGACGGTAAGTTGCTACAAGTAACCTGTCAAAATACAAACGCAATTTTTGTCAATTCAACATTATAATATATTATTGCAAAAATGAGTATTTAAGTTATTCCAATCGTGCAAAAGATGCTATAAGCTTCACGAAAGGTAAGATTTAACAGCCTCAGACAATATTGGCGACATAGCTTTGCTCGGTCTTCAAACAGTCTTCTGTCGGTAAATTATCCTTACCGTTCTTGATGCTTAATACATAGTATGATCAAACGGTCTTTGAAACGCAGTTGCGGTGGAATTTGAAAGTCATCTATGAAATTATTCAGTGCTATTATTTTTATGTCATTGGCATTTACTATTATTAAAAAGTGAGCAGATTGCAATTAAAAATGTTTCAAACAAAACATAACATTTTTATTATCAAATTATATTACCGGAATGGAAATCGTGATGAAAACCTCGACTGGATGTTTTTACCCTGATTATATTTAAGTGAATTCCGTGAAAGACTCCCAATTTCGTGATAATCGAGCAGGATTTGTTTGATCATTTGAACAAAGGGGCGATTAAAATGATAAAAGTAAATCTAGAAAATGATGCTTTGGAAATGCTATATTTTTCTTCGAAAATCGTACGACACTCATTAATGACCAATAGAAAAATTAGTTCACGAGCCGTAACCAAGACAACAAACAAAATTTCTTGGAAATTTTTTGTAGGTAGACCAACTTAACTGTGAGGGTTTGTGTCGTTACGACAATCTTACCGAATCTGCATTTGAGCATTAATTCATATCCGGAAATTATTTTTCGTGTACTCAACAAGGTCCTAATTTGCCCTCGCGTTCCGCTCGGGCAAATTAATGCGACGTTGTTGGAACGCACTCAAAAAAAATTCTGGAAAGAATTAATGCTCTTATGAGATTATATGTGAAAATGTACTTTTATTACAATGTGGACAAATGTCAATCACATTAAAATAGAAGAACGCACTCAAAAAAAATTCTGGAAAGAATTAATGCTCTTATGAGATTATATGTGAAAATGTACTTTTATTACAATGTGGACAGATGTCAATCACATTAAAATAGAAGAACGCACTCAAAAAAAATTCTGGAAAGAATTAATGCTCTTATGAGATTATATGTGAAAATGTACTTTTA
This sequence comes from Agriotes lineatus, assembly GCA_940337035.1. NCBI lineage: Eukaryota > Metazoa > Arthropoda > Insecta > Coleoptera > Elateridae > Agriotes > Agriotes lineatus. Next base: position 133,550,207 of record OW679196.1, on the reverse strand, counting down.
TTACAATGTGGACAGATGTCAATCACATTAAAATAGAAGAACGCACTCAAAAAAAATTCTGGAAAGAATTAATGCTCTTATGAGATTATATGTGAAAATGTACTTTTATTACAATGTGGACAGATGTCAATCACATTAAAATAGAAGAACGTAATGTCATGCAACAACGTTTTATCATACTATGTATATTATTGTTTAATTAATATATTTGTATATGTTAAGACAATTAAATACAGTTTACTTCAATTGCAGAATATTCCACTAGTGCGTTCTTGAATCAAAAAGAAATAGCAAAGTTCTAACAAAGAAATGTAAGGTGACCGCCAAAAAGGCGAAAAAAATGTTAATTTTAAATTTAAAAAAAAAGTGTTACGGCAATAATTTGTGTTTGTCTGTAAACCTATTTAGCCCCCTTATGGAGTAATTTTTACTTAGATTTTTTTTTAATTGTGAAAATCCTATAATGGTTTGAGCTATTTTTCAGAAATTAGGCAAGATTTCAATGAGATTTTTTTATCGTGTGTTAGTTTTAGCTAACTGAACAATCTCAAGGCCAGAAACCAACCTTTCTTCTTTAACTTCCGCAAAAAATCCACCCCTCTTAATGAATGACGGTCACGATATCCTGTAAATATTTTTTAAAATTGTCTAAATAAGGAGATTGTTTTATTCAGTTTACATGATCTAAACATTCAGGATTTTTTTAAAATTTTAGATAGAAAATCACATTTGAAACAACTTTTTCAGTAAAATTTTACTCTATCTTGGCTAGTAAATGCATTTTTTTGAACTATTTTTAAAAAATGTAAGATTTGGCAGATAGCGGAAATCACGTTAAAACTTTTGTTTGGTCCATTTGTAATCCTATTTCCAACCACAGGTTCAAGAACATTTTTATTCAAAAACAATTTTTACAGCAAAAACGAATTGTTAACAACAAAGAATATTAAATTTTTGGCCTCCTGATATGTAAACACATATTCATACATAGTTGACGTTCACTGTAACTACGATTTTACAGTTCGTCAGTGATTTAGGGCCTCCCGGTGCGGTAAAAAAGAGTAACCAATTTTAAGCTTGCACAAACCCTTAAACAAAAAATCTGTAAAGGGCTTTACCCAGAACTTCCCTCGTGAGCATTATGACTCTAAATATCTTCACGTTTCTAATAAATTAAATAAATTTTCAAATAAAAACAACATTACCGGTGGTGGAATTCGAAGGGCCGGCGGATGCCTATACAATTCCAACGTTTTGTGGAATATTGCAAGGAGAATGGGCTCTTTCTCTCTTATGCAGGAATTACTTTATACATTTTAGGTTATTATTTCAAATATAATTAAAATACACAAAAATAATGTATTCTTAGTTCATAACGTATATATCTATAAATGTATAGCAAAAGTTCAAATAAAGACTATTCTATTCTATTCTATTTCTACTTGCTCTACGGAGCACTACATGACTTCGTGCGTCCCGGTTGGCTTAAATAGAACTTCTTTTCATTGACACCTCTTACGCTGTAAAGCAGAAAGAGCATCTGCTGTATCTGTTGGATTCTCGTCAAAAGTAAAGTCTGAACTATGTGCAAATTGTTACTTTCCTGTATCTCAGTTAAACCAAAAATTAAAATATTACCGGTGATGCGACTCGTCCCGCATTAATTCGTTGCTCCTGTTTGTATCGTACAGTATTTATTCTGTATCTATTGGGTTCCATTTTTGGCAAGAATAAAGCCTGCAATATGTACAAATTATTACTTGTATATAGTGCTAAGTTAAATAAAAAATAAACCACATTTTTTAAGGTGTTCACCCTGTATATATTTGTCTGAAATTTTATCGGTTTCATACCAAGTATAATGTGTATGCAAAATATTGTCTTCTAAAAAATAGTTTTTGAATTATACCGCCAACAGACAGACAGAATTGAGAACACCTGTTTTTCGTCATCTAGAGACCCTGAAACGTGAAGATCTGGAGACATTTCGGATAGTGTTTTTTTCGCGATTACAATATTTCCGTCGTCTTTTAGACGAGAGAAGTAAAAAGTTACTTTGCAGTAATACAGGGTATTTACAGGAACGCTAGTAATTCCTCGTTCAGTTAAGTGTTGGGGAAATAATGAAAATTGATATTTTTACAACTTTGATTTTTGACGTTTCAAAACGTCAACTACAAAATTTTCTGAAGACTTAACGACGATGGTGATTTTGATATTCAAAAGCAAAATCTCGAATTTATAGAAAAAGTAAAAAATATGTCGGTCAAAAATTGTAATACAATATTCGGTGCGTTAAACATTTTACAGTGAGTGCTTGGTCTTTTTAAAGCACTCTGCTTCGCGTCGTGCTTCAAAAATTAAAACCTCGAGTTGTAAATTGCAACCTACCGCGCTACCGCATTCGTAATGTAAATAACAAAATAACTATTATACTATGTTTAATATGTCTACGCTAGATTGAATGTATAGGTATACAAATAAATAATTTTCTGAAAAGTCCCATATTCATTCAACAATATCTGGAGGGTGTTAAAGATGGTTGAATGTCTTTTTAGTTATTTCTTAAGTGATATAAGTATTAATTAGTTTTCAAATAATCCCATATAAAAAAATCAAATTTAAATCGAGGAGGCTACTACACGGAACTACGTCGTTCAAACCAGTCGTTTCCAAACACTTGATTCAAATAATTAAAGGTAAAGGGATCAAGATATGTAGGTCTTGTTCGGAAAAAAGAAGCTCAATAATGGATCTCTGAACACTTCAGCACAAGAAAACGCTTTTGATGATGGTGTGCAATTATTGCATAGAGATTCTTATTATGCCATTATGAAAACTAGAAATCCTATTCTTCGTAAACATAGCTTTATCGAAAAAATAAATTTTGCAATTTTGAGACGCCCAGCAGCTAAAAATGTTCTTACTTTCGTTATTTCATTCGATGAAAGCTCGAAGTATTTGGAAGTGATATAAATGTTTAAGTTGTTGCTTCAACAGCACATAAATATAAAAATACGGAGGAAATTGACAAACAAAACAATGTCGAAACAGCCATAGTAAACGTTAACGCGACTGCCGATGTAGTGCGATAACGGGCCTACTTCACAAACCCTTTTATACAATACTGCCCATTGTTGGTTCGGCATTTAGTAGCGCTTATCAGCTTGGTTTATTAAACAACGAGCAGTCCCGCATATGAACATTCTTCGAGAAATTACAATGCCTGTGAGCTGTTTGCAAAGCTCTTGTAACAAATTAATGTAAAAACTGTTCCTATAAATAGTGCACTTGTTTGTATTTTCCAAAACAATAATTTTTCTTGTACTTGTTGTTTGATCTTCTTAATTAAAAATTGCTTTTTCTGTTTCCATTGTTCTTCCATTGTTTGTTTCTATTTTCCCGTCTCTATTTAATAGAGTTTAGCCCTTTGCAAAATATGGTTAACGCTACAGCAACCATCCAGAAATCTCACCTGATGAAACCACTAAGGAATAAAGACTTCCTCCATACAATTTCATAATTTGTATGTTAAATATATTTGTAATATTGAAACTAACAAATGCTTTTCGAGGTCTTGCCATAAAGTATAATAAATTAAAGACTAACAATGCCTGCCAACAACACACACATTAAGGAAGAATCAAGATGCGGCGTGAATATTTCACGACTTCCTATTCTAATGAATATTTAGTTTCAAATATGCTAAACAAGTACTTACTATTCTTGAACAGTCAATTAGATGAAAGTGTTTACAAAACGCGTCCTTACAAATTGTTAAGGCACATAAAGACTGTACGAAAATATGATATAAAAATTAATTTTATTCTGCTGACAATTATTTGCTATAAAATTTACGCCACGTTTATTTTTTAGAAAAAGATTGTAGAAGAACTAGATGACATTTTCGGCAATACTGACAGACCTATCGGCATAGCAGACCTGCCAAAGCTAAACTACATGGAACGTGTTATAAAAGAAACCATGAGGTTGTATCCTCCAGTACCATTCGTAGCCAGAAGCGTCACGGAGGATGTCGATCTAGGTAGTAACCATAAAACCCAAGGATTTTAGAAATTCAAAAAACAGCAGCGGCGATAACATCCGCGTTTTATTGGCTAAATGGACAACAAAATTCCATAAAATCGTAATTTACACACTCAATTCGCATGCAGAGCCGCACCCAATCAATTTGTTCTCTGCTCCTATCTCCGCTTACATGCCACATATCCTTATCAAAGCACTTTAATAGCTTACTCCAAGTGAGCTCGGTACATTCGCCTTCTGATAGCTTTTCTTGCAGGCGACTTCGTTTTACCAGCAGGCAGTTCAGCTGTGATTGGCCTGATTGGAACGCACAGGGACCCAGAAATTTGGCCCGACCCTACCAAATTCGACCCCGACAGGTTTTTGCCGGAAGAAGTCGCAAAACGGCATCCCTGCAGCTTCATTCCGTTCAGTGCTGGACCAAGAAACTGCATTGGTAATAATTTTTGCACAACCAAAATGGGTTCTATTTTTTTGTTTCAGGAATTAAATTTGCAATGATGTCAATAAAGGCCCTTCTCTCTACAATACTAAGGGCCTACAGAGTGGACACTAATATACAGCCGGAAAATATCAAATTAAGTGTTGAAATAGTGTCTAAAATGATTGGCGGTACGAATATTTCCATTAGAAAAAGATAATGATAGTAACCTTTACATTTCCCAGAGAGAACTAATGGTTGTTCCAACTGAAATTAATTTTGAGGTCAGATATTTTCTTCATTTTTTTTATCTATTAAAAGCTTCAGTGAAATACAAAATAGTTAAATACTGGCCATAGTACATAGTACTGTTATTACCTTAGTTATCTATTATTGAATTATTTGAAGGGAGTGGGGGGCTCTGACGCCAATGTAGATTATAGGCTTTTTTATATATCACCATTTTAGAGCTGTTCTAATTTAAATCTAGATATTTATAATATTTTAATAGTGCTGTAACTCAAGCACACTAATAAAGCACGAGCTTATAGCTCATTTCTAGCAAAGGAAATTTTTATTTGACAAGATTTGCATTTGAGGTCGCTTTATTCATAGATCTTGGCGCCGAGTCTGTGGGCTGTTATTACGTTAGCAACGATAATTTGTCATTGTTCCCCAAGAAGATATTCATGGCAAATGCACGCTACAATAACTCCTATCGTTACCTGAACGTAACACGATATTGTGTTGGTAAATGATGACGTTCATTTAAATGTTGGAATTTTTATTAGATCAAACTGGTTAGATTGCGACGAACTTGAACTGTGCGACATGTTTTGTATAACAATGCTTTGTGTATCCAAAGACATAACGGATTTTTACATAATGACATAATTTGTAATAGCGTGCTTGGACTGCGCCTAAGTGCGATTTTGCTGACGTTTAGATGTGTTATCTAAAATGTAGAGAATTAATCTAAGCAACAAACGGACAATTTGTCACAGGTGGCTTCAAATAAACCTTGTCTAGATCCAACTTCGTCAAAATTCCGTAATTATTTACAGCACTGAACAAGGTGCACCACATACGTGTTTGTCTTGTTTCTTCAGAAATTCGTCATGTTATAACTCAATACAATTTTTAAAATCGCTTCTAAGCTAATTATACTAATCATTATGCATTTCTTCTTAATAAATAAATATTACTTGCTTACAAACTGTATTGTACTTAAAAAACTTAGACTGAAAGTAATTGCATACTAATATTCTCAAATTATTAAAACATGGAGTTTACTAATTGCCATCGAAGGTAATCGAATTCTGATAATGTAAATACAAATCAATGTCTCGTACTATGTACGTGTATAATTCAAACACGCATTACTTGACACATAATCGTAGGTTATAACCTTATAACAAAGCCAGAACCTTTTAAAATAAGTTTTAAATGAAGTACCTACATGATATACTAATTTAATTTTTCTAATATTGCGGTAATTATTACTGATAAAAGTTGAATTACGAAAGGATTTATTTCAGTATATTACCCGCTCTATTACGCTATATCGTCACAAATTGGACTTACTTCGTCACAGATCGGGATTACTACTTTCAGCTCCACCTAACGACAATAATAGAAACTTTACTGCTACATGATCTTGTCTCTTTTAGTCTTCATATGTTTAAATATATGATTCAATGTCACCAAATCGTACAATTGTAGAACGAATTTGTCTAGAATGGGTGGTGCAGAGAGACTGAAAAAGGGATCTGAAAAGTAGGTATTGGCACCAGCAATGTTTCAGCGTCATAATCCCTTCTTTATAGAAATCCGCACTTTGACTCCTTAACCATGAAGTTATCTGAGTTTTTAATATGCCATTGTCCTTGAAATGCGTTCCATGAAGATGAGCTTTCAATTTCCGAGCAGAAAGAAATTCGAGAATGTAAAATCCGCTGAATAATCTGTGTGTGTGAAGACACAATGTCGTGCTGTAGGAGCACTCATTTTCGCAGTCGTTTACAGGGTTAAATCTTGATTTAGTTCCGAAATTTGGTCAAGGTGAGCGAATAGCCCAGCGAGCAAATACTCGCCTTTCAGGTGGCTGGCCCTGGTTCGATTCCCGGCGAATCTAGAAGGATTTTAAAAATCTGAAGCTTCCCGGACACTACGCTAACACCTGTGGTAGTCGTTAACCCCTAGCACGGGAACTCTTCCTCCATTACGATGGGCAAAACAGCCACCAACCCAACTTACCACACTTTGTGGTTAACAACAGGCCACTGGCCTATGATAGGATGAAGAAGAGGAAGAAGCAGAACAATTAACATAAATATATAGGAAAGTTTTGAGTCTAGTTGCCTGAAATGCAATACTCTCGAATTGTTTTCACATTGTTTGATTACTATTAAACTCGTAACATCCTTTCAATATACAGTTATTCCTATGTGTTAATCCATCTCTCGTTTACCGATACCATAAATTATTTTTAATAAGCACAATTAGCATATCAATACTTTCATTTAATAGAGGTATGAACTTATAACGGCTTATACTAGTGGTTATTGACTTTAATATGACTAGCGTTTTGACCGTGCAAAGTTTAATCAAAAATGAATTTATAGCCGATACCAGAAAAAATGTGTTTCGTAAAATACAGTATAATTGTAGAATGTCCGTTAAAATTCTTAATGACAATTTTATTAGAAAATCGTCGACTTAATCCATTTAATATTGTAATTTTTAAAATAATATCGTGTAGATTGTAATTTTGATCAGAACTACGTTGTAACAAGGCAGACTAAGGTAATATCGATGTAAATTACTAATGATGCTTTCATATAGAAATACTGAAGTATCAGCTTATACTTATGTAGACAGTAGTAGAACAAATATTTTAGAAACAATTTCAAGAAATATTAATCTACAGTATCTCAACGAGCTTTTGATATTGTAAAGAATTACACATTTTATTTAGACTTCGTTTAATTTTGAAAAATATATATGGTATATCCTCAGCACTAATATTTCTGTTCTGCAAAATAACACTCATGTCGGCTTACTCTAATTAGAAATTCAACTTTTAACCGATATGCAATGTATTATAGCAAGTTTGTAACAGCTTCAGCATATTATTGTGATAGCAACTTAATATGCAGGGCGATTCGTAAGTATAGTCATTAAATGTAAGTGTAGTTAAAGGACATCTACCAGAACAACTTTGCGTAATCAACTATACAGTGTGTCCATTTAGTGCACCGCTCTTTGATTACGCTTTCAGTTATTTTCCGATAAAGGGTATGATTAAGGTTTCCGTAATGGAATATACAGGGTGTCCCAAAAAAGTTTGGCTCAAAACAGTATTACTTTTTTAAATGGAACACTCTGTAGTTATTTATGGGTATTTAAGCCTCTATAAGTTCTACGTTCATATTTTTCCTTTAAATTGCTTTTATCGTTTGCAACTTATGAACGTTTCTGTATTTTTTTGCCAACATTAAGCTTTTATTTAAAACATCACATTTTCCCCACTTTTGAATATTTCTTACCTGAAAATTGATGCGGTTGTCATTTAAGACACAAAAATACTAATCTTTCATAAAAAACGGGATATTTCAATACAGGGTATTCAAAATGCCGGTTCAAATTTCAATATATTCAATCTTCATTTGCTCAACTTTTTTAAATGGAACACCCTATATTTTATTAGAGGAATAAATAGAACCTTAAATTTCCTTTATTTTAACACCAACATGTTGTACTTTAACCTAAAGAGTGTTTGAGAAATTAAGCTTTCAATCCGACATAATAGTTTTCATTGCTCGCTTGCTTGCTTGACGCCACTTTGAGAGCGAACCCGTGGGCCGAATTGGCTGATTTTGGTGTCAATCGACTCAGGGCGACGCAAGTAAGCCAGTAGTAGGGTTTTCAAATTTTTATAAGTGACTTTTTTATGTGGATTCTTTTGTTAATAGCTAACCTCAAAATTAACTCGACATACAAAATGGATCACATGTGTACTATTTGTCGCATGGTTTTTAATAGTGCTAGTAAAAAACCGATTTGACGGTTAACCGGTTCTCGTTTAACCACGGTTTTGTCATAAATCTAAAACCGATAAACCGGTTAACCGAAAACCTGAATATAACCAGTGCATGGAGAAATTTGTAAACCTGTTTAAAAACCGATTTCTAAATTGGTTTACGATCCAGTTTAAAACCTGTTAAAATCGATTTATAAACTGCTCTAACAAACGTAAATTGGTTATGCTTATTAAATGTGTAAGCTATACATTTGCATTTTTATTATTAAGAACAAAGTTTTAAATTGATTAATAAATCGGTTTTTAAATCGGCTTATAAACCTGTCTATAACAGGTTTTCAAACCGCTTCGTCAACCAGTTTACAAACAGATTCTTAAACAGGTTTAGAAACCGGTTCGTTAACCAGTTTAAAAGCAGAGTATTGGTTAACCGGTTTAAAATCAGATTATTGGTTAACCGGTTTACCGGTGTCCTATTTATAAAAAAATGGCGGTTAACCGAAAGCCGGTTAACCGTCAAATCGGTTATTTACCAGCACAATTATAAACCATACGCCAAATAGTATACATTCATCGTGATTTTTTATTAAAAGATTAATTCAACAAACACACTTTAGATTGAAGTACAACATGTTGGAGTCAAAATAAAGGAAATTTAAGACTCTATTTATTCTCGTAATAAAATATAGAATTTAAAAAATTGAGACAATAAATATTGAAGATATGAACACCTTGTATTGAAGTATCCCGTTTTTATGAAACTTTAATATTTTTGTATCCCAGATGACGATCCCCTCGATTATCAGAAGAGAAATATTCAAAAGTGGAAAAAATATGATGTTTTAAATGAAAGCTGGATATTGACAAAAATCCTAAAAATGTTTATAAGTTGGAACCGCCGCATGAAAATTAAAAGAACCTAGAGGGGCTTGAATAGCCATAAAGAAATACAGAGCATTCAATTTAACAAGCTGATAATTTTTAAGCCAAACTTTTTGGGGCACCCTATATATGTCAAAATAATTTGAAAATGTGCCCCCTTCAACCCCATTATGATCGCTCTAATCTAAATTTCTATCGGAAAAAGGCAAAGGCGTAATCGGAGACCGGCGCACTAAATCGAGACCCGTATACTATTAAGAATTAATAATAAATCCAAAACAAATTAAAACATTGCACTGCTTAAACTAATTGAAGGTCGCTGGAATGAATTTCAATAAACGTTACTTGGCATAGTTCAGTAACTTTAGGCACAGGGGTTTGTGATAACTGATAAGACTGAGTTGGGTAAAATTCAAGAGCGAAAAGCAGTTGTTTGGGTATATTAGTCACATTTGGAAAGCGGTCAATGTCTCGATGTTAGCCAGTAGTTCTCAAAAGTCTGCCGCTGCCCTACTGCAATTTTGTTCCTATACGCAATTCATTTTTGGTGCTATGTACTTCCACTGAGGTCAGTATATACCCATATAATTAATGACCATACTTATGAATCACCGTGTATACTTAGAAACTAGAATAGTATGGATAGAATCCATAAAAAGTCTTATAAAAGGTTCTTATAAAAGTGAAGCAAAACATGGGAGTCAGCTCAGAAATACAATCCCTATTTTTTAAAATACAGACAATTTTAGACAATGTTTCTAAGAGTTAACTATTTTTAATAGCTTGAGATCTTCGAAATTAAATAAATTCTCTAGACTGCACATAAACAAATAGAACAAACATTTTTGGAAAAATTCCTATAAGATATATCTGAGTACTGCACATAGACCGTTAAACGGCTGTTATCCATGATTTAGTGTTATTATTTGCCACTAAATTTCAGTTCAGTTCATTTCAATTAATTATGCATTATCACACAAAATTTTATCTACAACTGCCCAAAATTGAGAAAAGTGCATTAAGATAAATGTCAGATCTGTCATTTTCAAAAATATTTTAGTAGGCAAATGCCATTACGTCATTCATTTGACACTATTTGAGTTAGGTAATAAAGCTATTACACCACTAGCGGTAGAAATCGTTTGTTATACACGGCAAAAGTGTATCAAATTTTCCCTATGTTGTAAAACCCACTACCGCAACTGTATTTTTAAATATTCACAGTCCAATTTTGATAGATTTCTTAGTTGTCGGGAAGACTACAAGTACAAAGTATTACATCCAACTTCTTTTAATAACCAAAGAGACGGAGAGAGCCGAACGATGCCAACTATTGACGTATTGATATTCTTCATGATAATGCTCGCTTAGTTCAAGAAACGCTGGATAAATTAGAATGAGAAGTGTTGTCTCACCTACCTTATAATCCTGTCTTATCGCCCTACGAATAGGGACCTCTTAAGAGTAATAATAATAAATAACATTTATTTCCTTTATACCACACTAACATATACAAAAAAAAGTGTTATATCAGTGATACGATAAATACATCAATTACAAAACAAGAAAAAGAACAAATGGAAGAAGAAGAAACCACCTTGAATTTATATAATAATTGTTTACTAGATTATACCTATTACTAGTACAAGGAATATTTCTAACAATAAATATTCTGTGATGATTTCGATTAATTAATTACAAAATCTTGAAACTGTTCTTTTTTTCTATTATTATTTATTGATCTTATTTTCTAATACACAATTTTGCTAATTATAGAGATATGGGAAGCCAGAAATGTAAGTCGAATAATAAGGTGATGGATGCGGTGCAAATTTAGGTAATTGCCAGTAACAACCCGCTTTAAGTTAGTTTTTATGAAAATATTACTAGTTTTTTGCACTTGTTGCTGTTTTTATAGTCTTGATTCAGAACATACTTTAAAACTATTATGTAAACCGTCTACGTAGCTGCCATAATCAGGTCATAATAACTCTTACTCTTGTTACGAGCATCACGGTGCTAGAACGAAACACTAGATGAATATAAAGCTAAATGCAGTATAAATGCGTATGACGACCTTATGTATACAGTTGTGGAAAATTTGCACAAGTTTTTAGTCATTTCCTACGACGGTTTCTGTGCTTAAGCCTCCAGCACAAGAAGTAGCGATGCTGGTTTATCTTTGGCTTTTGTACTTTACCATGGGTTTTAGCAAACCATTGTTTATTATTACTGGCAAAGAAGAAATTACACACTGCTTCATTGCAAACGCATCTAGTACATAATTACCTGGATATATTTATTTACTAATGTATTTACAATATACTAAATTAGTCAAATGCCAAATACACATGCAGTACTTGGAAGTAAGTAGTAATCACAACTACGGCCGTGATTGGTCGAAACAAAGTAACCATTACAACCATCTGTAAATCAAATATATTTTCAAAATTGTCAATTTGACATTCGACATGAATCTTCCTAAAAATATAAAATAAAAACCAATAAATAGTGGACTCTGACAAGAAGTACAGTGTAAAGAAGATCCATTGACATTTTGATAAAGGTTTTACTGCACTTATATTTTCCTAGTGTAAAACTAAGTTTGATTTTAGAGCGCCACCTAGTGCATTCTTCTTCGAAATTTAGTATAGATACTTGCATATACGTACATATACAGTAGGTGGTAATAGTATATTATGATACTAGTGTATAAGTAAGCCTATAAAGTACGTACGATGAATTTAAGAGCACGACGCGAAGCGGAGGATCATAGGATGTATGAATAATATAGTAGAGAGGTTATATTTTTTGTCAAATTTGACAACTTTTTTTCAAGGTTCGAAATTGTAAAATTGTATAATCTCCAGCTTAAAGAACTCAGCTGATTTTGATTTGAGAATAAATTGGCCCCTTAAAACGTGACAAAATGTGCCTCCATATTAAAAGCATGACACATTCATTAAGGATATTGAACACGACATTCGACATTTAAAGCCTCCACACGCGTAATCACTTCAAGCCGTCAATTGGAGTATCCCTTTCCTGCTATAAGTCTGCGGTAGTTAGAAAAAGATGAATGTGAGTAAAACACTGCTTTTCGTAAAAAGTGAATTACGTTAGAACCAATAAACGTAGAATTAAAATTTTTGTTGTATTGTTAAGCTTATGAAAAGTACTTTTCCGCCAATCGTACTAGAATTGACACATTATTGATAAAATTTTGTTGAGAAAAGTCAAACATTCCATCAGCCGTTGCTAGGTAATCTATTGTTATGATACATGAGGTAGTGAAATTAATTTAAATAAAGAAATATTTGAAGCAAATAAGCTTGGAAGAATGATATAATTAAATCTTGATTGGGGTAAAAAAAATTCAAACATTATTAAAAAATTTAATTGAAACAATGAGAGAAAAGGGTTTGGTATTGATTGAATGTTAATTTAATAGTTACATAAAATTTTAATAAAATATAAGCCAAGGTAACGATTGACAAATGTGTTATAATAATAATGTGAATTGTTAAATTGTAAATAATGGATATTTTAATAGTTATTAAGGTACCAAGGGGCATTATGAGTAAAATAAGAGCCCAAGATTGTTAGTGTACTAACCGAGGGCCTTTGGCCCGAGGTGTGTACAACAATCGCGGGCTCTTAGCTCATAATGCCCGTGGTGCCTTCAAGGTTTTATGTCCTACCAATTTTCTTACCTATTTCATATTCATATTCAATTCATATAATTACTATGCTATGGTATTTAAGATTGATCTAGTTAGCTGATCTAAGTTAGATTTGTGACATTAGATGAGCTGTCATTAATTTTCATTGTGACAGTGGTGCATAATTTTTGAAATAAAGGTTGTATCCATGGAAACAAATACTGTTAATTTTTCATAATAACCCTAGTGTTCTTATGAAGAAAATAATTGCCCTGGAGCGTTATTTTGTATCTAAGATACCTTAAAATAGAGTCATTAATTTTAATTAATGTACTGGTAGGACATAAAATATGTAAGGGTGCAGTAAGAATAGAATCTAACCAGAACAAGTTTTTGTTTAAAAGTTAGTTACATAAAACAACTCATAAAAACATGTACGTATTTTAGATATGATAATTTTGGAAGAATAAAAAATCGAACCTCTGCCTTAATTTATGTAATTTTTGTACTTGCAAATTAAGAAAAGGCTTAAAATAAATATCCGAGGTGAAGGTCAAATAAAATATTAAAAATTGGAAAGAATATTGTGATATTGTGTAATAAGAAGAGCTACAGATACAAGTAATTGGAAATGGAATAAAGGACTTAATACTAGTTAATGGAATTTGGATTTATTCATACGTACAAGACATAAAAAGAGGTATTTTACAATTTATAATTTGATATGGATATTTGGTGTATGTTGCTTGAGACATTAAAGTATCTGCAAATAAATGGAACAAAGTTAGAATTGGTATTTATCAAAAGAAAGAAACTTACCAGGATTTGAATCGTGTGTTGGGGACATCTAAGAGGGACGACAGCTGTGACTTGGACATCTAGAAGGAGCAGTAACATTTGGGAGGAACAGTGCTTTCCAGTAGGAGCCAGGACAGGATTTTGATGCCAGGGTAGTTAACGTGACTTAACAGAACCAGAGGGAGGTTGCAGGAACTGGGATCGTGTGGCGGTGACATCCAGGAGGTGACAGGACTGGAATTGGAGATTTAAGCAATTGGTTTGACAGAAATGAAGGAAATTGAAAGGATTCATGTACCATCAAAGGGGTTGCTGTTAGTGAATGGTACATTGAGTGCTGTAGGCTATTGAAGATAAGGTCCAGTGGTGGTTGGTGTTTGCAGTGAAAGCGTAAGCAGCTATTAAGGTTTGTTAAGATAAGTTGACAAAGCATTTTAAATAACTGTCAATTTTAAAAGTGACAACATAAAGTTGAGTAAGTACTTACATAGGTAATTTTGAATAATAGTAAATGTCAATGTAAGATACATTTGTCAGTTTACTTGGTTTGTTGAGATTTGGAAATCACTTTGACAGTAAAAGTCATTAACTGTAATATTGACGTTCAATTAATAGATAGAGATCTTGATTTGGCGAACCACCTGAGATAAGAGAATTTGATTTATTATTGAATTTAAAACGGGCAAGATTTTAATAAAAAGTATAGCTTTATATAGCCACATTCATAATACTATATATATATAAATGAATCCCTATTTCCCTTGGTCACGCCATAACTTGACAACGGCTTTACCGATTTCATTCATCTTTTTTTCAGTTTTCTAATGCTTTGTAGAAGGTTCTTACGGAAAGAAAAATTAATAAAATTGTGCAGAAAATTGGAAATTTTCAGAAAACTTAACGACTATTTAACCTTCGCGCGTTTGACAGTAGCGCGTTTGACAGTTCGCGCGTTTGACAGTGTATCTTGGACAAAAAGCAACATTCCCAGACTCCTGTGTTGGGCTGGGAATTCGTCTCGCCCAACAATATTCACAGTCGTCCGGGAATTTTAAAAACAAAATGGCTCAACAATTTTTTAAAATTAGGATTAATGTAAAAAAATCAATAAAAACAGTATACACTTAACGAATATAAGGTTTTTTAATTGTAAAGTGTAAAGTGTAGTGTAAAGAAAATTAGATACTAATTTCGTTAGGTTTTTCTATAATTTCGTTTTTCATTTTTCTTGCATCTCATCATCTCTCATCAGCACCCGAGAATCTCATAGCGCTCGCTCACTCGAACAACGCTTCAAGAATAAAAGATCGCACAATTACCCGTTACAAATAGTCAGAATAGCATTATTGCATCGTTCAGAGAAAATCGTCAGCTAATTGTACGGCTACTGCACCGCACAGTTCAGCATTCAGTACTATTTGGCAACTACTTAATGGGCAAGTGCAATCAGTATTATGCGAAATATGCAAATTGCATAAAGACATAAGTCTATAAAATAATATCCGTTGCTTAGTGCAATAATTTAGTAAAATGCCCTTCCATCCATTATCGATCAGTATTACTGGGCGTTAATCTTATCGATTCTAAAATTTCTTGAGTACGGACCTATAGGCTATACGTGTAGACCACTTATTCTGTCAGTATGCAAGAGCGATGTCATAGCAGTAAACGCACTGAGTAACTGTAATATTCGCATCCTCCTTTATTCCACTGCAAAGAGTGGGACATAAAGTTATGCTACGTATGATCGGCCCACGTTGCCGCAAAACAAAAACTAAACACCGAGTCCAATCCCAAAAAGGTGAGCGGATGGCCCAGCAAACAAATGCTCGACTCTCAGGCGCCTGGCCCGGGTTCGATTCCCGGCGACACTAGAAGGATTTTAAAAATTGCACGCTCTCCGGCGACCACGCTAACACCTGTAGTAGCCGTTAACCCCTAACAAGGAAACTCTTTCTCGATTTTGATGGACAAGGCTGCCCGGCTTATGGGGCAAAGTGGGCTCATAGAACCACAACTTTGTGGATTTAAACAAGCCACTGGCCTATAATAAGATGATGAAGAAGAACCAGCTTGATTAAAGAACAACAAAAAGGCCACGTGTCTTCCATTCAAATTTTCTGTCAAATCATATTAGTGAGGTAGTTAGATATTTGTAACGTGGGTTGGAGATATTATTATCTCAATTCAAAGAATGAAGTATACATCCTTTTCGCATTGCACGTACAGCCAAATATTTGTTATACGTCGATAGTTGTAAGTTTATTGGTGATTGTGTTTTTATTCAACAACTGCTCACACTGTATCATTAACTAGGTAGACCTAGATATATACTTTCAAAATATTGCCATATACAACGCTTTTTTTAACTTTGTGAACTTAAATCATATTTACAAAGCACAAATGCAACACTTTTATAAACACGACTGTACGTGTTGCAAATTGAAAAAATAAAACTACATCCTAATTAACCTTTATCTACGACAGTGTGTAAAATTGCCTTTTAGTTGTCAGTTTTAAGTTTGTAAAACGACGGTTTAATATCATGTTTTCAGTAGTTTATGTCGTCGGTAGTAACGTGTTTAAAAGATTTAATTAGGCACGTTGTCAGTAGCAACGTGTTTTAAAATTTTTCAAGCACGCAAAATTACGACCGGTTGCTGGTAATCCTAATTTACATTAAAATTTTGTTATATTTACCGTGTTTTCTAGATTCTATCGTAGATAAAATATTGTACGATACACATGCGTAAAGCATCTTTAGTCACTCGCGGGGCTTAAAACGCTCGCTCACTCGCGTTTTAACTCTACCTCACTCGTGACTAAAAAGTAGCTTTACGCACTTGTATCGTAATAGTCATTTACGATACAAGTGCGTAAAGCTACTCTTTAGGCACGAGTGGGGTAGAGTTAAAACGCGAGTGAGCGAGCGTTTTAAGCTCCGCGAGTGACTAAAGATGCTTTACGCATGTGTATCGTACAATATTTTATCTACGATAGAATCTAGAAAACACGGTAAATATAAAAAAAAAATTAAATGTAAATTAGGATTACCAGCAACCGGTCGTAATTTGGCGTGTTTTAAAATTTTAAAACACGTTGGTACTGACAACGTGCCTAATGAAATCTTTTAAACACGATACTACTGGCGACGTAAACTAATGAAAACATGTTATTAAACAGTCGTTTTACAAACTTAAAACTGCCAACTAAAAGGCAATTTTATACACTATCGTAGATAAATTACTATTCTACATTTCACGTCGAAACGACAGGATTTTTTTTGGTAATGTTTAAATTCTTATATTGTGATCTCATAGCTAAATTCCGATAAGCATGTATTAATAATTAATTTTTATATAGATTGAATTGCTACTTTACCACTAATTCGCTTCAGAACTATTAACACAAGTATTCTAGCTTTAAGAGGCGCAATTGAGCATTTTCAAAAATTACCAATTATATTTCAGACTGGCGATTGCAAACTTTTGTAATTAACTAACACATAGTTTATTATTCCATAGATAATTTGGAAAACGTTGTAAAAGGTACCCATAACCATGTTCAAATGTTCAGTTTACATTTGAAAAAAGTACTAAAAAATCACCATTCCTTCTTTTAACTAAAACTGTTACTTTCGTTTATTCACGTTTTCGTAAAACCCTAATGTTCACGAACACTTGTCCTGGTGCTTCAGTAGATATCATATGTGGTAGGTCTTGAGTTAGAAAAGGTGTCATTGGAAGAAATAGAGCTTTGCAAGCAATAACTTCACATAGTATTGTTAGGTGACATACTTTCATGACAGCTGTAACGGCATTATCGCCGTGTATGGTTGTCTTAGATTGTGGTATTTGCATAAATTGCAATAATAACATAATTACTATATCAATTCGTTTTAGAAACGGCCATGTGGACAGAAGTCGAGGTCCAGATCAAACCTTCTAAATTTACACACGTAACAAGAAGGTATTTATTATCAGTGCTTGCCCAAACGTCTGAAATACTTATGTGACACTCACTTAATTTCAGCTAGATAACCAAGACATATTTTCAAAACTTCTCTTCAGTAAGCCTGATGAGTTCTTGTAGAGATTAATTTATTTAAAATGCTTATCACGTGCAACACAAATTTTATATTAAAGCAACTAGCCATTCTAGGCTATGGGATATCTAAAGTTTTCAAAATGCCTCACACATGTCATTTGAACAACATATAAAAATGCAGTTTTGTCGGGTGATATGAAAAAGATTTCAAATTAATTAAGTAAAAATTCACCTAATAAAATCGTTCCGGTGTTCACAGAGTTTTCTTCTTGAATATTTGAGCTGGTTATGAAATGGTACGAAAAATGTCACAAGAAAAAACGTCTCCCAGTATTCGAGGGAAGGGTTTAATTGAAGTATAGCATGTTCAGAATGACCAACTTTTCTTGCAGATAGCACTAATAACCTTCCTTGGAGCAATTGTTGACGTTAGGCGATCAGATAACGCTCATGGAAGTGCGAAATGAAGTTGATCTTTTTATAATAGCGATAAAACGCAAAAAATACAATCACGATTATAGTGGCTTCGATACCATCGCTACCGTTGTTGGTTACGGTTTGGTGTGTATGAGAACGTATTCAAATGCTCAGGTGTATCCAAGAATCCACGAATACGTAACATAATATGTACAAGAAAAAATATACAGTAAATATGATAAATAATTTACAAAATTTATATATATTATTTTATGAAATAATCTATTAACGCTGTTCAATAACATCTTTTTGTATCACAGTTTAAGAGAGTATTATAGAGGCCTATGTAAGGTAAAAGTCGCTATACTACGTTTAACGAATATATTCAGTAGAAGTACCCTCCACAAATAGGCACTAAATTTGAATAGAATATTGCTATTGATAAGTTGGTTGTACGCAGCTCTACTGACGAGAAAGGTAGAAACCCTTACCTCTGGGTTGGTGTTTGTTTTGTATCTCGATTTAAATGGTTATTTTCATTCCAGTTGCTCTGAGCATAATCGTTTTCTATATTCTATTTTTGAAATTTTCGAAACTTTTGTTATTCAACAATTTTACTTCAAATAAAAAATGTTTACAATCTCCCACATTTTGTAATTTATAACGTGTTAAATTGGCTTTTACGTAAACTCTATTTTCCAGTAAATTTATTACTGAATCGGTTCGTCAAATGTAGTATAGCAGCATGGTGTCCCAAACTCTTAGTTATTGGAGTACTACGAAATAAAAACAGAAAAATTTAAATACTAAACCAAATTAAATAAACATTATTTCGGAAAATAATAGCACTGTATTGAAATTCAGCACGGTAATTTTTCAAAATGTAAACTCCTTCGCAGCAACACAATATTCAACTGCTCTTAAGAATGACAATTTTACACGTTAAAGTACGGCAGCATACTTTTTGAATGTAAACTCCATACTTACAAAGAACAGTGCTGAGTAATAATGGTAATAATAAAACACCATTGATTTTATTTTAGAATACATTTTCTATTTTTTTTTATTAGTTCATTATTTCATTGAATATTTTCTTTTATTATTTGCTGTACCTAGATAAATGACCGTTTGCGAGCACATGTTTATGAACACTTTTTTCTTGTTTTGGTCCTTATAATACTCCTGCAAAATTCCATGGCATTTTTTTGGGACACCGTGTATATTAACGTTTTTCCATCATTTAAAACATATTGAAATTCATTTAAAGTAGGAAGTCGGATAACGTAGTTGGTAAAGCGTTAGGTTTGCATTAAGTAAGTCCTCGGTTCGAATCTCACGGCGGGTGGAATTTTTCCGCAGCCTTGGTAATTGGAATCGGAATTGGTGAGACCATTTACATTTGGGCACCAAATTAACTGTGCTCTACTCAGAACCACAGACCTAAGAGATAGAGTAACAAGGTCAA
Organism: Agriotes lineatus; assembly: GCA_940337035.1. Taxonomy (NCBI): domain Eukaryota; kingdom Metazoa; phylum Arthropoda; class Insecta; order Coleoptera; family Elateridae; genus Agriotes; species Agriotes lineatus. The sequence continues at coordinate 133,530,426 of OW679196.1, read as the reverse complement.
AACATTACCAAGACACACACAATGGTTACTACGCAAGCACGAAAGGTGCTCCAACTTTGTAACCCGAAACTGGGCCAGGTTGAGCATTGCACCGCTAGATGCTACAACGTATAAAGCATCAGCCTCTACACCGTAAGGTAAAATGAGCTTACCGACAATACATACATACATACATTATTTTAAAGTATTTTTTATGGACATCAGTGAAAATCCGTTAAAAGTACTGAATTGGTCAAACTAAACATATGATAAGCGAAGAGCAAGAATTTTTGTATCATTGTGGTTATAGATAATTCAATCCCATATCAGATAAAAAAATGGTTAATTGGGAAATTTTTTATTATAGCTTGATTTAGAAATATCGTTGTAACTCACAGCACACTAGAGTTTACAAGTAACAAAATTTCTATTTTTTCTAACTGAATTATTGTTATTCAATTTCAAACAAATTGAAGCTCTTTTAATAGTATCAATCAATTATATGTCGTATTTACTGGCGATTTTCAAATTATCACAGGGTTTTCCCTTAAGTTAAATAACCTATGAAAAGTAGCCAAAACATAATCAACGAATGGCAGTTACAAATTAACTTTTTACCACAAAATTAAATAAAATAATTGGAAATTACTTACATGCAGTACATGCAGTTACTACTCTCGCCAAAGCATTGTTGGTACTTAATGAAAACAATAATCAAGACATCACAACTTGCATCCCACATTTTCCTGTCTTGTATGTTAATTACGTTTTTGATATTGAAAATAACAAATACTTTTCGAGATCTTACCATAAATTGTAATAAAGCAAAGGTTACCAATGTACACCAACACAGAAACGTTAAGGAAGAATCTAATAGACACCGTCAATAACACACTACTTCCTATTCCTATAAATATTTAGCGTATTGTTTACAAAACGTGTCCTTATAGATTATTACGCAATAACACATCTGAAGAAGTCACGAAAGTGTGACATGAAATTTAATTTTATTATGATGTGCAACACTAACCAAAATGTTTACTGTTTGTAGTTTTAGTTCAGTTACTCTATTTTTTTAAAGATAGTAGAGAAACTGGATACAAATTTCGGAAATACTGAGGATTCTTCCGACAAAAAAAACCTGCCAAAACTAATTTATATGGAACACTTCATCCGCAAACATAGCTACATTGAATCACTTGTTCTCTGTTTCTACATGCGCTTATAAATCACATATCTTTATTAAAGCCCCTTTTGGCCCAAGCCTGCCAAATTCGATCCCGACAAGATGTGGAATTTACAAGTATTTAGGTTTTAAGGTCATTTTGGGTATACTATACAATCGTTCTAAATTCTAATGGAAATCATGTTCTTTATATAGTTTGTACAGTTTTGTTGCTACTTCAAGAAAACCGATAACTAATGCCCTTAGACATCATTTGTATCAAGGGAGATTTTTATATCAAAAGATTTGCATTTGAGGTCACTTTATTCGTAGATCTTGGCGCTGAGTCTTTGCTGATATTACATTAGCAACGATAATTTGTCATTGTTCCTGAAAAGATATTTATGGCAAACGCACTCTACAATAACTTATATCGTTAGTCGTTGCCTTTATGTCACGTAATGTTGTGTAGGTAAATGATGACAATCATTTAAATGTTAGAAGTTCTATGGTATTAGATCAAATTGGTTAGATTTCGACGAACTTGAATTATATTAACACGCTCTTGATAACAATGCTTTGTGATTTGTATATCAGACGACATAACGGAATTCTTACCTAATGGTATAATTTAAAACAATCTGCTCAAGTATAATTTTTCTGGAGTTCAAATGCCTCATATAAAATCTAGAAGATTAATATAAGCACTGATTGGCCAATTTGTCATAGACATGCGTTTCAACTGATCCTCCTTCACAGTAAACGTCATTAAAATTCCAAGTATTAAGGCACTAGACGAGGCGCAACGCCCACATCCATTCCTTGTTTGTTCGCAAATTTGGCATCTTAACAGATCTACACAATTTTTTCAATTAAACGAATCTTTGATTTATAAGCTAATCATAATCGTCTTGCACTTTCTTTTATAATTCCGCAATAAATATTAGCCGCTTACAAGATTTATGTGCATTAAAAAAAACTAACAAGGGTACTGCCACGCACACGTTCAAAATGAAAGTAATCGTGAAATCTTTTTAAATTATTGCAAACAAATATTTATTTATTAACAGGAAAAACTAGTATTCTAATTAAATCTTAATTTCTTATTCATTGCTTGAACAAAATATCTATCTGATCTAGATAGGCTACTGCTGGTTTTTAAAGAATTTCGTAATTTTTGTTTGATTAAAGTTTACATGTTCTAAGTAACAGGTGAAACGATGCATGAATATAAGCAAATACATAGAAAGATAAACGCAAAATTGAAAAAAATGAAATTGATAGTAAAAGGGGGGAAGGACATACGTTCACTGATCATTTGAAAATATGGGAAGAAAATAGATCCTCAAAACAGCATAAAATTGCAAAGCGATAAGATACCGGGGCTTGTGGATAAAAAACAAGTTATATAATATCTGCTACAAATCAGAGCTGCGCCGAATCTTCTAAAAATTGACTTATTTCATGGATCCGAATCATCAAAAATTATTCGAATAACGAATACCAGGGTCGGATCCTTTTTATTTAAATATTATTCGAATCTCAATCATCAATTTAACTTCAGAATTATAGGTAAATAGGTACAGTTACTTTTTAACACTTTATTGGTGATTAAACTAGTGTCTGTATTATGTATGGATTAATTACATTTAAAACGATAATAAATTGCAATTTATTGTATAAAGTTAAAGTTAAAAAAGCAAAACAATGCTAATAATAATTAAATCGAAAACATATGTCTTTTTGCTAGCTCTTGTAAAGACCAAAACTTGGGTTTTTCGGAAAAGATCTTTGCAACATAATGAAAAAAAGGCACAAGGCTTGCAGAAATAGTATTCGAACCACAAAAAAGACACCTTTTGTGCTAAACTATTCGAGTCCTGGATTCGAATACTGAGTGATCCGAATCATATCCAGCTCTGCTACAAACGAAGATAATTCTCTTGTGGTAGTGGTACTACTTAATATTCTGCAGTAACATAGAAGATTCATAAAGCATATTTGTATAAGTAACAAGTGTAAATGGTCAATTAAAATACGGTACGATAAGTATCGAGGAAAATAATTTTAGTAGTATTCCTGGATGAAGCCACATTTCATCATGCAGATGATCTTTTCCAGAGAAAACGGTCCAGTACTAATATTTACATTGAATAGAAAATTCTCATTTGACTTATACACTTAGTAGCAAGGAAATCTTTACAATATAGGTGCAACTACTCGAGACAATTGGTATTCAAAAAATTATCTTCATATAAATACAGTCGCTCAAGAAAAAATGCTTTCAGCACGGTGGCGACCCTCGTGATAATGGATTAGAAGCAATAAAAATGGCGGACTTACTCAAACACTGTATGGTAAAAAGTGTTCTGTTTTAAATATACAAAGCAGTATTCACAAGTGACATGTAATGATCATCTTCAATCTGAAACTCGAGTCATACCTAGTTATAGTGTTAGTAGTTCTTCTTAAGCGAATATTTCTAATAACTTAACTTAAAGTGTACATTATTTGCAGTAATTTCTATAAGCTTTTTGCACATCTACATTATTACTTACAAACTCAAAATATTCAAAAGGGTCTTCATGACCTACAAGATTGGCATATGCACATAGAGTAAATACGAGTGCAAGAAAAGTAGCAATAGAAAATATTCAAAATATCTGTATTTATGCTGTTTTTTGGGTATAACTATATATAGGGCAAATTATAACAACACCGACCAACCTTCGGCAATGATAGAAGGGATCAAAATAAGTGTTTTGAGATAGTGAACCGACGATACGTTCCATCTTTTTATAGCATATCATATGGTAATGTACTACATTTCTACATGCAAAATCGTTTAGTAACGTGGTAGTTTGCACCATAGCAAATATTGCAGCATAGCAACGACGATTCATTTTACGTTTGGCAATATTGAAATGTATTGTTGGTGACACTGTAAGTCTTTGTGAAATTCGAGGTTAGCATGTTATGTTTTGCGTCAGCTTTGACACAGACTGATGCAAAACCTAACCTGCTAAGCTTGAATATGGCATAGACTTACAGTGCCACCAACAATACACTTGAGTACTGCCAACTGCATAACATCAACTGGAGCTGCTTATTGTGCTTTAGTGCATAACAGCGAGTTCTGCTCAGCTTGGTTATGTTTTGACATTTAATGTCACTTTTACATAAAAACCTAATATTTCACATTTCTACATGAAATGCGCTAAAATAGTATAGGAAACGCGCTAGAAAAGTGGTTTCACTGAACTCGTATGGCTATTAAAGTACTCGCTGACGCTTGTACTCAAGCCAGCCATACTTGTTGAGTAAAATTTCACTTTTCTAAACTTGTTGGGTAATATATTATTTGATGCTGCGCATGCGGGTACTACATGCTATGACTTGTTAGAAATATTAACAAATTCAAGAAGAAAGTAGAAAGTAAAGCTTTTTTTTGAGGACATTTCCCCATTTCAAAACACTCATTTTGGTCCCCTCTATCATTCCTGAGGGTTTGTCGCTGTTGTTATGAGTTATCCTGTAGAAAGCCACAAATAAGGATACACCACGTAAAGAATGGGAAACGACAGAATCCCACTAAAGGCATACCAATATGTGACCAAAGGAAGGAGATTTGTGGTGCGACAAAAAAAAAAGAGATCGTTGGACCAATAAATAGTACGCCGGAACAGTCAAAAGCCTAAACCGTGCAAACAGAGGGCGAACTGTTTATACTTCTTTTAGAAGAAAAATATCCGTGAATAGGCGGATCTTTTTCCGCAGTCAACTGGATCGGTGTGACCATTCGACGTTGGGATATAACTGACGTCGCTCTCCTCTAAAGACTGGCCTATCAAGTAGAGTAACAAGACCACACACAAACGTATGCATACGCGTGACTTGACGGTAACACAACGGATCCATCTTAAAGCGTAAGTTCACGTGAACTTGGTTCACTATCTACCCAAAAATCTAGAATTCAGAAGAACGTCAGGCAAATCAACGATGTTGAATGCATGATTTAGCCGTCATCTACTCATTTGTCTATTACTCCTATTATGTTGATATTAAAGTGAAGGTGAAGTGTGTTGTACCTTACTAATGTTCTATACATTTTGATGCAACAAAATGTTTATAAAGTTATTCTTTAAAGTTAGCTGTAAAAAGTCGTATTTCAATATATAGTTACATTACTAGTTCCTAAAATGGTTTACAACATATATTAACTGGTACTTAAAAAGCTACAATGTGATTTAGATCAATCCATGCATCCACCCATCAGACCAACTGTATACTTTATAATCATCTACACAGCGCGTTTGCGGACGCCCTACACTTCTACGTTGATCCCATGGTCTTCATTTGATGATCTTATTACTCAATTTTCCTGCCCTCTTGCAACATGCACCGCCCATTCCCACTTAATTGCCCCACTTTTCCAATTACGTCCTGTACCCTTGTTCTTTCCTTTATCCATTTCTTTGTCTTGCGGTCAAGCAGGGTTATTCCAAATATTTTACATTCTATTGCACGTTGGCTTGTTTTAAGTTTATTTATTACAGCTTTAGAAAGGACTCAAGTTTAAGCTATGGCTATTATTACTATGGCATTACTTCAGTCTGAAGGTATCTCCTCCTCGTGTAAGCATTTGTTGAATAGGGCACCTAGTTTTATCATGGAGACTTCTTCTGCTTCTTTGATAATTTCTATAGCTATTCCATCGTCTCCCGTGGCCTTTCCATTCTTTATGGCCTATTGTGATTCATGGTACGTATTTCGTATTTCTTCTGGGTTTAAATTTCTAATAGTTCTTTTGCGATCCGTTTATGTTAAATCGTTTTCTACTTTTGTTTCATATAGTTCTTTGATCATTTTTAGCAGACTTTTATAATTTCGTCTCGTTAAGTAAAGATTTGACCCCCACTATTTTTGAGTTTATTTTTTTTTTCATATTTCTTCTGTATATTTTCATTCCCTTACGTTCTTCTAATAGTTTCTGAACAAATTTAACATTGCATTGCTTAATATCATCTTTTGCTATTTTTCTTGTAGTTTTGTTGATTTCTGAATATTCTACGGTGTTTCTTTTGCTGTGGCGATGAATGTTCTACGTTTTCAAGCATTTCCTCAGTTTCAAACTTAATTTCTGTACTCTCTTATGTTTGTTCTTTTTGTAGGGTTTTGCAGCTTTTTGTAGTATTTTGACTAGTCCATCACCTTCTTGACTTTGTCAAAATTTCTGTTAGCTCAATCTGGATTTTGTCTGTGACTTTCTTTCGATATTCCTCCTTATGATCTCTGAGTTTATCGCAATCTATAATTTCATTCTGACCCTTCTCTATTTCCCTTTTCTAGGGTTTTTTGTATTTATTTTAATTTTGTTCTGATTAGCCGATGGCCACTTCCAACACTGCATCTGTTGAGGACTTCTACATTTGCGATTGTATTAGAGTGCTTAGAAGGCACATAGTCGATTTGGTTTTATGTTTTCCCGTCGAGGCTTATCCATGTCCACTTTCTACGTTTTCTCTTTTTAATGAACGTATTCATATTGCCGAATTCTTCTTGCTCCAGAGAGTTCGCCATCATTGTGCCTCTCGGTTTTTTTCTCCTAGCCCATGCGTTACTACATACGTCTAACCGTATTTCTTGTTTTCCTATTTTACAATCAAAATTCCTGAGTATCAATGTACGTTATAGTCTATTCAAGATATTTCTGAAGTTGTTGGTCTCTCCACGTTAAAAATAAGTCGATTTAGAGAATTACATAAAACGAATGAATCATTCAAACTCTTATTTAAGAATTCTAAATGCGTGTTTTCATAATAATAACCATTATTATTAATTAACTTACCAAAAATTACTTTAAACAAAAGTTCTTTAGTGTTTGGTATTTCAACACGAGACAATATTTAATGGTTTGTTTTTTGAAAAACACAAGTGAAGCGAATAACAATTTAACCTTTTTAAACGGCGCGGGACCCCCTATCTTCTGATTATTGGATAAAGATTCACTTTGTATTTTCAATGATGCAAAACTTTGATCACACTGTGCTGAAGTAATATTTGACGAAAATGTAAAAAATGCTCACAATTTTCTATTAAGACTCATTTTTTTCATTTTTTATCAGTCCTGACTGTTAAAAGTTTTACATTACATCAAATGAGCAGCATACAGGGTGATTCAAATTAAGTGCGCACCATTGCTATCTTTGTTATTATTGATTTTACAAAGTAGGCTAAATTAGCAAACTAGTAGTGTTTTCGGTGCTGATTAATATGCAATTAATAAAAAAAACAATCGAATAACTCGTTGGCGACAAATTAAAATTTTTTTTTAATAAAACACCCTGTATATTTTTCAAAAACTTGAAATAAAAATAAATTTGTGATATAAAAGTCTTAATACACTATTGTCTTAAAATGAATACTAAAGAAGTTATCGCAAGTTTCAGTTTATAGATAAATACACATCGAGAGTTCAAAAAAAAACTGTTCCTCAGCGGGCTGTGGAAATTCAACGTATGAATAATATGTTGGTGACACTGTACGTCAATGTCAAATTCGAGGTTATCAGGTTAGGATTTGCGTCATTTTGTGTCAAAACTGACGGAAAACCTAACCTGATAACCTCGAATTTGACATTGACTTACAGTGTCACCAACATATCATTCATATGTTGAATTTCCACAGCCCGCTGAGGAACAGTTTTTTTTTGGATCTCTCGATACATTATTCTACTGTAAAAATTCAGTGCATGCTTGTTTTAAGTTTTTAATTGAAATAAATAAACAACACCAATTACTTTCGACAACCAAACGTACGACCAATTGATTTTGACAGTTCTGATGTTTACGTTATTGTTTTTGTTTTTAGTAGCAGCCTACTATGAATTTTTCGTAAGTACGGTGTATTTTTGATATAGGTAAACTAAAATCTCCCCTAACATCTTTAATATTCATTTTAAGACAATAGTGTATTAAGACTTTTATATCACAAATTAATTTTTATTTCAAGTTTTTGAAATATATACAGGGTGTTCCATTAACAAAAACTAAAAGTTTTTAATTTTGTCGCAAACTCCTTATTCGATTGTTTTTTTATTGATTGCATATTAATCAGCGCCAAAAACACTACTAGTTTGCTAATTTAACCTACTTTGTAAAATTAATAATAACAAAGATAGCAATGGTGCGTCACTTAATTTGAATCACCCTGTATAGTGGCACCTGGCTATTTCAAACTATTGAAGTGTTATTCATTGCGCTTCGGTTTTTTCAAAAAAGAGAAATATATAATTCTTTCGCTTGCAGTGGGAAACTAAATACAAAATAATTCCTATTGGAAATATTTTACGATAAAATGGATATTTGCTGAGGTGTATTTATATCATATTCCATACTGTTCAGACACCCTTTATAGAAAACAAAAGGTAACACCGAATCTTTACTTTCTTTCACTATTTAAAATAAGTATTTAAATATTATTTTCTTCCTAAAAGCATTTCTCCGATTTCGACACTTATTTACATATTGTTATGTATTATTTAAGAAACATAATTAAATAATTCTGTTTAAGGCATCTTTGCCCTCGTGAGAAAAATTGCTAAATCAAAATTTAAAACACAATTGACATTCCTGAAATTCCTCATAAATAATGACGCTATTAAAAAATTAAAGCATCTGCATTTTAATGAAGCCCATGCTAGCGAAGCCGCGTGAGACAAAGAGGGCCCGAGGAGGAAGAAGACGAACAGCCCCATGGGTGGGTTAATTGTATGGTAGTAACACGAGGAAGAAATAAAAATAAGACAAACGACATGCCTGGCCCCAGACGCTCCTTCTTGCCCAACACAGGTTGCAACCTCGCGTTACGATTTTCAAGACTATCGCAGCTTTGCTTAATCCTGATTTGCATTTGCTAGGAATTTTGATTTATTGCTGATGCCCGCTGCTAATTAGGACACTAATTAATTTGGGGCGAAAAGAGTAGGTGGAGAAATCCTGCTTTGCAAAAGTTGTAGCTTGAGAAATCGTGTAGGAATGATTTGTGTGCAATCACTAAATATCAAGGAATGCTTTAGAAAAAGGGAATAAGAGTTATAATCTTCAGGTGAAAAAAAGTGTCTACAATCTTAACCTCTAAACTGGAGGTAATGAATATTTTAATACTACTGACATTCATTTATCAATTTGCTGAAAATTGTTCTCTACGAGAAAGTCTCCGAGGTATATAATTATTAATGAGCAAATTTTTACATATTAGTAAATATAAGCCATTCACAATGTTTCCTCCTCCCAGCAGGTTATGTTATCGGCTATGAATCAGTGGAAGATGAACCTTGAACTATTTAACTTGCGACTCTGGTCATATTAGACATGATAATTTACTCTCTGTGAACATTCGATTTAGCCCACTATTTTTGTATTTTGTGGAGCTCAGCGTTTCTAGTCAGGTATAATAAAGCTGAATTATATTGTTTTGCGTGTGTTGAATAAAATTTCAATCAATGATGTATATACACAGTAGATAAGACGTTGGATATTTCACTTAAAAAGACAGGGGGTATTATTTGTCAACACCCCCCCCCCCCGTACATTTGGAAAAATCTTACATTAACACTATATTACCACAGCACATTTTATTAGAACACGTAATTGCAACTAAAGCAATAAATAATTAATTTTTATCTAACTAAACTATTAGATAGCTGTGAAATCGATCCAGAACTAGAAAGTGGTGCAGAAGATCCTGTCTAAGAAAATAAACGACGGATGGGGCCTTCAGGCCTGACTGCATAATTGCAGGTTTTATGCTCACTCTGTAGCCAATGAGTAATATTGTAGTCACTTTTTAGTCGCCGGTGCAACCTATTATTATGAAATATTTTTCCCTAGGGCCCAAGACAATACTCGCGACTTAAGAAATTATTGCTCGGTGCAAACGAACGTTGCCATCTCCATTTCAGTTCGCGACGTTGGTGTAATTCATGGGTTGTAAATATGAAGACGATGTAGAACAAGCCACTCTCGGTTTCAAACACGAGTATTTTAATATAGCTACTAAAAGATCCATTTTTGGAATGTTTGTAGCTGTATTATTATAATAATCCTTTTGAGCATAAACAATGAAGTCCCTGTTTTATGTGCAATAACTATTTACTACCATACTGCTCACAGTAGAGCAGAGATATTTGTTCCCTCAGTTGATTATCATTACTAAAACTCGAATAACGAACTGACCACAAGCAGTATTCTGTTTTACATAAATTTTGTCTATTGCTCTTATTGAAATTTAAATTAGCTTCACTCTTCGCTCTTAATTGGAGATTTGACGTTTGAACCTTCATACGATCTGGACTGATTTAAGTTCGCTATAAATAAGCCATGGAATTTATTTTTTTAAACTCAAGTTCTTTTGGTTTTACTTATAAACGCAGCAATTTTCCAAACAAACTATATAGATTTATAATATGGTTTAACCATATATGCTCTTTGGTTTAACATCACTTTTAGTCTTAACCTGAACCTGAGCACAAACCTTTGGTTTGTTTCCTATCAATGCATATGTTTCAACCCATTCCTAGTCCCAGCTTTTTATTTCTAATGGGAATATTTCTAGTGCTCTTTTGTGTGTCTGTGTTACCCTAGTTTTACGTACAATTCGTCTGAGACAGTAAACGCAAATATTTGAGGTCCTCTCTATCTTTATTTCTAGCGGATCAGCATTAGCCCTGAACAAAATATTTTGGAAAATACCTAGGCCAACATACATAAAATTATAATGCATAACAAGACTATACTTAACAATTACTGAACGTAATTACATTGAGATAATTGCTTGCACTTGTAATTACTCCGAGAAGAATATTATACATATTGTTCAGTGACATGGAATCGTATGCACATTTTAAAATAATTTAAAATTTAGATTACATTTATTACATGTACTACAGTTTTTGAAGTCTTAAACTTATTGTTACTGATGTCTGTTTAGTTACGGAAAGGTATAACTCTTGAATATGTATTGCCCCACGCTGAATTACAATCAGTTATTTTATAAGTGCTACTATTTCTAATGTGATGAATAATTGTTTCCTTATTAACATTTTGAATCCTATTTTTGCTAATACTAAAAGCACGAACAGTGGATACATTCAAGAGCTTTTTCTTAAAAACAACTTGACGTAGTAAAAATAATCGCACTCCTTTATTATTAATTGTTAATTGCCATGTAAAGCTAAACATTGTTTATTTAGTATCAATATTGTTCATTTTCGTCATAGATACAAAATATGAAAAGCTAGGTATAACTCCCTAGGGTGCCTTGATGTCAATTTGACGTAGTTGTCCTATAACAGGGTACGAACAGATCGTTGTCCCCTCTCACTCTAAATTAATTTAAATTCAAATGGGACAGCGATCTATCCCTACCCTGGTAAAGGACAAATACGTCAAATTGACATCAAGGCACCCTATAACTCCATAGGAATTTTTCAAATGATTTCTTCCTCAACCTCATGGTAACCATGCAACTACAAACAATGTCTTAGCAACCATGCATTCAAGCTGTCCTTGATTTCCATACCATAAAATCGGTAGTCTCTTTGTATGTATGTTTGATCGCTATCTTCTCCGAAGATACTGGACCGATTAAATTGTATGATAGCTTAAAATTTTGTTAATTTTTAGACATAAAGTAAAGTAAGAGTAAATTTAAACGAACAATTAAATGGTGTAATTTCAATGTTCATCTATCAACATTTTTGAATCTATAATTGGTAAGGTTGTATGTGTTTTTGATTGTGACATGTAGCATCGTTTCCCACCGAAGCGTAGCTCGGGTATTTTGTATGTACGTATGACGTATCTTGAAATTTCATTGTATTTTTATTAATATGCTAGTAAATAAAATACTGTATGCACCACTGGAGATATTCGTGTTTTTTATCTTCATTCATAAATATCTATTAATATTTAAATGCAATATTACGTTTTTAGTAAAGGAGAAGAAGTGTCATATAGATGTTATGCAACCATCAACCTTCGAGTTTAATGTTCTCAAACTGAAGTTGTTAAACTAATATATAAATTTATAGTTCGAACGACTTTGAAACTATTATTCTCCGTCCGAAAGTAAACACACAAACTAGATATTTAACTTCATGGGAATATCATACAAAGTATTATTGAATTGCAGTGTAAGAATAACAAACAATAAGAAATCTACATTTCCTATTTGCTTGAAGAAAACAGACACGTTCTAGTGTAACTATTAATTCTTATTCTGATCAAGAATATCGACAAACTCAAAAACCGTCTCTATTATGCTACTTATCTATAAAATAAAAGTAAACAAGATGAGAAGGTGCAAGCTCCTTATCGATACTTCGGCTTAGTAGAATTAAGTGATTTTTGCTATACGCTCTTTGGTTGCTCTCTGCTCAGGACACGGTAATTTAGTCTTCCTAATGTGTTAAAACGGTACTTTGAGTGTGGTATGGCCGTTATCGTATTGTGTTATATACATGATAGCTACCGTTAGCAGAGAATGCAAATGGAGCAGAGAACGCCTATAATGTGGCATTACACATTCAAATGTGACAGTGGTTAGGAATTTGTATCATTACACTATTGTGTCGGAGTAGTTGCGCGATTGCTTAACGGCTCTTGCAGATATCCAGAATACAAATGGACAAATCCATGCAAATAAAAACAACCAATCTCGCATAAAGGCTTTTCAGTTCTGTGCACTAATATTTCGCACTAACTGGTGCAGAAATAATCCTGATAGGTTATGTTGCTCTCGAAATACAATGTTTACATCCATCCGGCAGAACACCTTCGCTAAACTAAATTTTGCGACTTTCCTTTAACGCCAAAACGGTTGCCGTCTTCACAAAAGGCAGTTTTATGAGACCTTTTATATAATTTTGCTTTGATCGCGATTGATTGAACGGTTGTGGTAGAAATTGAAAATTAGTAAATATTTTTTCCTATTTTCGTGCAGAAAGTACCAACCTTGAGTACACATTTTCGTGCAGAAGATGACCAATTTTTGTACTTTTATGTCAATACTTTCTGCACTCTAATGTCAAGTAATAAACATCTGGTTGACTAAAACTGACAAATGTATTTTTTTATAAATGTCAATATTGCTTTGACAAATGTCTAAATTGAAGAATAAATTTCTTGCGGTTGTCGTTGGAAAATAGTATGTAGGCCATTGGAAAACGTATATTCCACATACGTTTTCCAATGGCATTCTCTCCTCACTTGTATTACAATATACTATTCCACCATGTTTTCAAAAAGATATTACGTAAGGGTTGACCATGGAAAGCAAAACTAATGTCAATGGCAAGTTTTAGAAACTGCAAACTTTAGAATTTCCATAGCAGATTATAATATAAAATTATGACAACAACAACGACAGTTAATGAATTCTAAATCTTGCCGTTTACATTTCTTTTAGTTTCCATGGCCAACCCTTATGTAAATTTCTTTTAGAACACGCTGTACAATAATTATGTTTGTGAGTAATGTTACCTTGGTAAATTAATATTATCTTTTCGCAATGATATCAAGATTTACAAAGTGCACTGAAAATGGTTTTACAGTTAATACAAAATAATACGGCATTATTCGGCAAGAAAATATTAATATACTAACGATCCATTTAGTAAACTACACTTATTAGTTAACGAATAAAGTGGAAAATTAAACTAAACATCCATAATAAAATTAACAAACACGCTTACATAGTCTAAATTTCCTAATTATTTTCATGTGCACATACGGACTCATTTTTACTTCCCTCGTCTAAAAGACGAAAGAAGTATTGTAATCGCAAAAAAATCACCTTTCGAGATTTCTTCAGATTTTCACGTTCAGGGTCCTTAGATGACGAAAAACAGGTTTTCTCAATTCCGTCTGCCTGTCTGTCTGTTGGCGGTATAACTCAAAAACTTTTTCTCGGAGGAAGACAATATTTTGCATACACATTATATATTTACCTGGCATGAAACCGACAAATATATACAGAGTGAGCATCTTAAAAAAAAGTTTATTTTTGATTTAACTTAGCAATAAATACAAGTAATAATTTGTACATAGCGCAGGCTTTATTCTTACCAAAAATGGGCCCCAATAGATACAGAATAAATGTTGTACGATACAAAAAGGAGCAACAAATTAGTGCGTTACTTAATACAGCTGCAACGCAGTCGAAAGGTCGGTGCTCCGTAGCTCAGGTAGAAATAGCCTGTTCCCTTGCAATATCCCACAAAACGTTGGGACTGGATGCACGCTCCTCCTGCCCTTCGAATTCGACCACCCCTAACGTTTTCTTTTATTTGAAAATTTATTTAATTTATTAGAAACGTGAAGATATTTTTACTCCTAACTTAAATTGATTTTAAAAATTATTTAGTGTCACAATGTCGACGAGGAAAGTTCGGGGTAAAGCCTTTTACAGATTTTTTGATCGTGGAATTGATACATCTCTCAACTAATTGCACATATAATTGTAGATTGGATTTTACGTTACTAACTAAAGTTCATTATGAGATAGGTATTGCATTTGCGGTATCGTGCTATGGTCGACTATTTCTTTCGAGAATCTTTTCTCGCAGTACAGTTTAAATTTTCGAATTATATAATCCTAATAAATGCAGAGGTTTTGACCGTTGCAGTATTAACAGTAGACATATGATTCCACATGATTTATTTATTTTGTACTTAGCCAACAGCCATCAGGCCAATTATACGCGTCGCTGTACATTTTATGGGGACTTCCCCACTAGCGACTGTCATGATGTTATTATGACATCCGGGACGAACTATTTCCGTGGCAGCCGTACCACGAGGCGCCGAGAGAAGCAGCCGTGAAACTCCCATCCAAATTTTGACCAGAAAGAGCGTTGCTTAACTCTAATGATCGTACGTGGACTCTTGTTCAAGCTGCACCACCCGGGACCTTAAAATATAATATAATAAAATAAAATATAAAGGATCGCTTTTCAATTACTTCAATTTCTAAGGGCCTCCATTTAATAAAAAATAGTTTTGAATTGGTGTGCATCTGAAAAACGTCCTAAAATTATTTCCTCTGTGTTTTTCAAGGCGTTTTATCTGTATAAATTTTTTTGAGTTATTTTTTACACCTCATTTCATTATACGTTATAAGAATTTATTATAAGATGTTCTAGGTATATTTTTGGTAAATCGTACTTTACTACAAATTTCTATCTTCTTGTTTTCGTACATTAGGTCATAATAATCGTCTTGACTCTACTATGGAATATCAAATTGTAAAATCGACTGATTAATAAATAGACGGTGTGGTGTAAATAGATAAGAAATAAAATCTTAACTTAATTAAACAGTAGACTAGCCAGTCTTTTATTGATCGCTAGATAGTACACTAATTCATTACAGCCCAATGACTCATTGAATACTGAATTACTTAATGGTGCATTCATCAACAGTTGGTTTGTATTACACTTACACTGTTCAAACATTTTAAAATTTTATTTAAATATTTGAAGACGTACTGACAACAGGCATCAGTACACGACTGTTGTTAATTTACTCAATTAAAGAATTTACCTTAAACAAAAAATATTCAAGTAAATATTATTAGAAAAGAGCTTACTGCTATCTTATTCTGAAATTGTTCTTAAACACATAATATAAATTTAAGATACGGCTTGGAAACAGCAATTATTTTTTTAGGCAATTTAATAAATTTCGACCAAGTTTTCGTTAACTATTTTAATAAAAATAGCCGTTTCGACACGTCCCTCATTTGTACGAGTATTGCTATTAATCTTTTTATTCAGTTATTTCTATTAATCCAAGTGAAGCTATATAACATCCATTTATTCAATTTAAATTATCGCATTAGTATTATAGCGATACAAATGGTTAGAGGAAATATCAAGAAACCGAAATATTTAATAGCATTCTCACATTGGTGTAAAATTAAAAGTCGCATTTTACGTTAAAAATAAGTAAATTGTGGTTTTAAATTGCAAATTTATTTTTTATATACCGAAAGGCCATTTAAAACTTTAAATAACGGTAAATAATAGAAATTGCATTTTACAAGCTTTAAGGTTACTGATGCACTATTTAAACGATATAGAATGTATCACACAGCAGGTGCATTAAATATCGATTTCAGTAATAAATGAAACAAATACATTTAATTAAATTGTAATACAACAAATACTGTCATTTCAATTGTAAACCAGTTATAAATTTTGTTAATTTTTCTACACCAAATCAACTGTATAGCTTGCCTTGAGAGCGAAGAAACGAATCGTACTATATTTTGTTATAATTCTTAATTACAAAACTCCGATGAACAATTAAATTTGTGTTGATGAAACATTCTAACTAAAAAATTAATGAGTCGACTTAGAGATTAGGTTTCGTTCTCACCTTCACCTTTTAGCACGCCACCTCATTCCGACGTAAACGCATCTTCAATTAAGTCTTACGAAACACATTTAATTAGTTCGTAATCACTGGCATCCAATCCGTACTTTAACGATCTGTCTTCTACGCCTTAACATGAAGTTTAATTAGGCAGACCAACCTTACAAGTTACCAAGCAATTTTAAATGGATGTGACTTTGCTCAATAATCAAAGCTAAACATTTATATTTACAATTTATATTAAAAATCGATTAGGCGAGAAGGTAGTTAGAAGGGAGTTACCCCATTTTAGATTTTCAGATGCAAACAGATTAACAGAATAAATTAGGGGAAATTATAACATTTTATACAAACCACAGCTATAATTTTCTTTAAAAAATATTATTTTTGAAACGTGTGAATTTGTTGACTGCATATTTAGTTTACTATAAATACATAGTTTTTTAGGTAATAAAGCTCTAGAACAGTTCTCGACTCAAGTGCGCACCCACTAGTGTCTTAATTAACTTAAATCAATCTCTGTCAAAACGAAAGTAAGAGATCACTGTGCAGGCTATAATTTATCAACAGGAAAGGTTGAATCATCGTTGCTGTGAGACTGGTCTGATTTGAAAATCATTAAAAATGAATCATCGCCACAAAAACTACAAAACTTTAAAATCAGAAAACCATGACAAATTACAACCAACAAAGACGTAACTAAAGCCCGACCTTCGTTCAGCACAGCTCTGTTTGCAAACCATTTTTCAGTAGTCGATTACTGCAGAAACACACTAGTTGCAAATAGGAAAAGTCAATTACAAAAACATTAATAAACAAGGAAAAGCAATTACAGCAGAACGTGTTCCTAGCATTAACACAGAGCTGCAAACGCTTCGTTGCTTGCTGTGCCTACCGTAACATAACGTATGGGAAAATGATGAATGAATAAAAAGGAAACTGTAACGTGCAGTTTTATCATCAGGTACACAATAAACAAGGAAAATCTCTAGGTAGACAATAGCGTTGAGCAAGAAATTGCGTCAGTTTTAAATTTCCATGCGAAATTTCCGTATTTATAATTAATATCATTAGTTTTGCGATTAATTGCTTTTCTAAAATTCAGAAGTGGACAGCCTTGCCCAGACAATAGCCTCATGTGTCATGCTAAAATGGAAGCGGTACAAAAAACCGAGTAAATTTCTCTTTCTGAACCACAGAAGCATGCCAAACAATTTGTTCACTCGAATTGCTGAGTTACTTTGACGGCTATCTAATGAACTAAAATGATTCCTAGAAAAGATTATCAATGATCTATAAGTCCTTCAACGTTGCATTCTCGATTTACATCATCATGTGTTCAAAATACAAAAAAAAACTGGTTAAAATAACTAAATAAATATAAGCGGACGTGTTTGTTGAAGTATATTATTCTTGTTTAAAAAATACATAAAAAGCTATTTGAGTTAATAACCCGTATAACCTAAAACATTACAGTAGAACAGGATTAAGCAAACATTTTAAACCTGGCCAACGGTACCATACAAGATGTCCCAATTTTACAGGATATTTCTGTTGAAACGAAACGATGCAAGGCTAAATGCAACTTTTCACTATACAATGAAAATACCATTTTTCATAGGTCTTCCACTAAAACTTGTGTAAAACTAAACAAACAAATGATGACTTTTAAATACCCATGTTGTGATTGAGCAAATATTCCGTATAAGGCTACACTGATTAAAAACACGCTTAAGTTTTAAGTAACGAAAATCGTAGAACCGAATATTTTTATTTATGTCTAAAACAAGAATTTCAAATATAATCGGTACAACTAAAAGAAATACGAATTATTTCTGTGAGCTTAGAGTAATTTTTAATTTCTTTGTGCTAATTAGTTGCAGTAGAATTGTTATTGTACAATAATTATACAGGATGTAGTATTTCATGTGCAAAAAACCTTAGCAATCGGTGCTAATTAAAATACAAAAATAACTCCTCCTGTGGGAAGTTGATATCTCCAGATTAGGTAGTATTCGAATAATCAAATACTGTATAGAATCTTTGTATTCGTGAATTTATATATTCCTCTATTAGTTCAAATACATATTTTCTTCCTCTTAGCATAGACCGAGAGCCTGTTATTACCACACCGAGTGCGGCTTTATAAGCAATCTTCACCAGCAGGCTATGCAGGTGGCTACCCCAACCCATTGATAAGAAAATTCCCTTCTGAAGGGGAACGACCGCCAAAGGTGTTGGTACGATAACCGGAGGGCGTGGATTGTAACCGATGTCCGAGTGTGGGGCTCGAACCCACTACCTGTCGACTGCAAGCCCAAACGCTTTATCAGTCGACTACACGCTCTCTAAATACATATTAGTTTTACTATTTAAAAGCCAATGGAATTGGGGCTTCACTTCAAGCTTCAACTACGCCATAAGCTATAAGTGTTTGAGCTTTTTGTTTTTTTTATGTTTGTTTTATTTCCGATTATGTTTTTTTTAGTTTTAGTTATAGTAAAACTAAAGGTTATTTAAAAATATATTTTTTATTTCTTTAATATTTGAGCCGGTAGGTATATAGTTTTCATGAAATTCAGAACACTTATACTTCAGTGTAGTGAATATATGGATTCGGATACTCAGTATTCGAATATATTTAGAAATTCTGCATTTGAATCTCTTTTTCAGTAATGTATCCAGTATTTGTATTTAAATACTGTTTCCCAGTATTCAACATTAATTTCTTTAAAAAGGCTTTAAATTTGAAAATGATTAAAAATCCGTTTTTCCAAACCTGATCAGTCAATTCCTATTTATGTTTTTTCTTATAAAAGGCTGAATATGCAATTTCTTTCCATATAAGTTTAGTTGCTGCTGATCCACGGGCTAGGATGTTGATACCAGTTGTACATCAAAATGATAATACTTATTGAAAAACAACAACTATTTTGATTTTAACAATATTTAATATTATGATCACACACAAATATATACATATAGAATGATACGCAAATGCACATTGAAACACGCCCTGGTATAGACACTTGCAGACATATAATTCCGAAAGTCGTAAACAGAATGAATATAGACTGGAATCAATTTCATACTTTCCTGTAGCTCTTTAAATAGCTTCTCGTCAGTTGCGTAAATTGGGGTTTTTTTTCTTCTCGACGGATGATTTATCGCTTTCTTGAAAGTGCTATTTAAGCGTTGGAATTGTTTCTTACCCTGTTGCTATTGTTCGAGTGTTTTGTAACAGCTAGAAGATTTTATAATTCGTCTCCTGATTTGCTGGTGATAAATAAGATTTACTCAGTTCTTGAGTAGCCGTCGATATTGTCCGAAGTTTAGCCCCAACCTGCTGTTTACGCTAGGATGCCACACTGTTCTCAGATGGCGTAAGGCCGCCGAGATTTGAGTTTTCAAATTGCGTGCTTTTAACATTGCGATTACGTATGCAATCCGTCACTCGGGACACTAATTATTCAGTTTATAAAACTAGTCACTAGCTTGCGCGTAGTGTTACATTAAAAATAAATTATCCGCTGGTTTAGGCTGGACAATTTATCGATCTTGGTTTTACATTTATGACTCCCTACGCTACTTTTGTGTGCCCTTTTATGGACACTGCACGATGCCGGGTGCCCCATACCTACGTAAGGGTAATTTCTTAGATTTTTATATTACGTGTTATAATTTTTCAAACTTCCAAAATAAAAATGGTTTTCTCTATTCAATCATTGAGGAAAGTTTTAGTTGGATTTCGAATTCGACAACTTTCGCAAGCTAAACCTACACCTTTTATAGTCCAATTGAAGAATTGGTAAATTGCCTTCATAGACAGCCACTTTTCGAAGTGTTTCAATTTTTTATTTTTAAATTTAGAAGAAATCATCTTAATTTTTTAGAGCTGCTTGAATACTATTGGTTAATATAAAATTGTTGCTGAAATTGTTATAGGGCAACCTTTTGGATGGTTGTAATTCTGAAATAAAGATAGTTGAGTTTGTACAAAAATCCACATTGATTGTACATTTGAATATATACACTTAGGACTGTCTCTTTATGTATCATACCTCTTCAATAATTCTCAACGCTACATGCCATGTTAAACCGGTAAAAGTACCAAGGCTTCATTCAACGGTTTACTATTTTCGGGTTTTTGTAAACAAACTTCCCATTAGTTTTAATTAGAATATTATCACAGAAAACAATTACTTATTATGCCTATTGGTAGTGTTTTTTTTTAAACTACGAACACAAGTACATTTGATTTAATAATAAGGAGGGTTCATTACTGCCTTACCGAACAGTTCCACAGTCGCCCACACACCCCGATTGAACACACCCTTATTATTTCTGTGATAATGTTCTACTCTGCAACAGTCCTACATTTTAAATGCGGCATACGCCGCGGGCTACAGCTAGTCTAAGACGTTTTATTGTTTGGTCTTTGGTGTAATGATTTGTGAGTTGTATTGAATATACTATATATTTGCGTTTGCAAGCTAGTTTACAGGAGTGTTTGAATGCGTCAAACCCCTGTGAGAGCACGCTTTTCAAAATTAAATACGTAAAAAAACTCAAATTACATCAGTATACACTGCGAAAACAAAAACATCAAACTACACAGTTCACTACGAAAACTGTTGCCTAGAACAAAATGACACAAAGTCTACAAATCCAAGGCGTTTCAAAATATTATTTTACATGAATTTTTTTAAACCAATAAGCTGTTTTAAAAAGAAAATTCTATCGGAATTACTTAGAAAAATTCATGATTATTAATCAAACTGTACCTAACGTTTACGATTTATGTAATTAAATTCGCCTTTTAATTCAAGTACCTTAATAGTCTATAGGAAAATCGAAGTCATCTGAGTTGAATCTTTTTAGGTTCACACTGCATCATAATGCGTATGTTTTCTTTTGATAGCTGCAAATCGCATAAACATAATCTGTTAAATGGCGTTTAAAATGCTAATAAACTAAAGATCAACATTCGTGGGAGCGATTATCTGCAAATAACAGCTCGCAAATTTAAACAGCCCCCAAAGGTTATGTTAATCTAAATAATTATAATAAACAAATTAATTTCGCATGCAATTTTCAACACCCACAAACGGCATTACAAGGTTAATCAATTTAAAAACACCGTGACTGGTAGAATATAATTAAAGCGATTATACCCAACAAAAACAAGGTAAATAAACTCACTTAACATTTAAAATACGCAGTTTTTTATATCGCCATTGATATTTACGCTTAAGCATAAGCCCGCTTTTTTCTAGCATTTACGTGATAATTCTAACTTGAAAATTGCATTACGCCAAGACGTCGAACAACATAAATTGATCACTTTAATCTCACTGTAAAAAGGTTATTCGTGGAAAATGGCAAATTACGCAGGAACTGAAAGGTGTCGCTGATGCAATAATGAAGACGTTTCGAAATACATAAAATCAATTTCTTGCGTTTCCATAAACAGTGTTAAACAGCTAACAACTGAAATTACACTGGTAATAATTCTAATTTTATTCTATCATGCATGCCATTAATTTAGCTATAAACCATCTGTAAGCGAGAATGAATTAATACAGCCGAAAGAAGTGAAATTGATGGAAGCGCTCTCGCGAAAATTGCTGTGTTTACTCAATATTGCATTGAGTTAATGCCTTAAATTAGTTGCTTTATAGCACGTAAAGTAGCTCAAATTTAATGTGCTAGAAAAAACTAATAGCTAAGAAGAGCTTTTCACGTTACTACTACTTAAAATCGTATTTCACGTTGCACATTCAACTCTTGTTAGAACGATCGCTAAGTTGGTTGTGGCTAATCCAACATATTTTAGTGAAAATAAACAGCTTAGCTTCAAGTCAAATAACGGTTTATGATGTAAATAAACATGGGATTAAATTTTATAAGGTTACTATTTCCAGATTATTTAGTCTACTCAAAAAAAATCTCATTGAAATTTTACTTAATTTCCGAAAAATAGCACTTTTTGGAGTTTGACAATTTCGAGAAACTCCATTTTCTAAATAAGTAAAAATCACTGGGTATATATGATAGGGGCTAAATAGGTTTTTAGACAAGCACAAATTATTGACGTAAAAAGTTTTTTTGAATAATCAATAATATTTTTTCCCATATTATGCCGACTTTTTGGCGGACACTGTATATGTGCCTCCTTACTGTCATGTTTTTAAATTTTAATTTCAATTGCTCCTTCTAGACGCTACAATATTTTATGATTAAATGCGATCAGCAACAAGATTTTTAAAATTATTCACATTTTGCTACTTAGCAATATTAAAAGCTGCTACTAACAGAACTTCATTCAATTTTGAAGCAAAAGTAATCGATGCACCCAAACTGCTTTTATAATTAATGATCTATCTTTATTCAAATAGATAAATAAGACTACTGCATAATTACCACGAAAATTCTACACCTATATTATAACTGAGAGTTGAAGAACTTAAATTCGATAAATGTTTATGTTTAAAAAAGTATTCGACATAATAATTTTCATTGTTTGCTTGCTTGCTTGACGCCACTTTGAGAGCGAACCCGAATTGGCTGATTTTGGTGTCAATCGACTCAGGGCTACGCAAATAAGCCAGTAATAGGGCTTTCAAATTTTTATTAGTGAATTTTTTATGTGGATTTTTTTCTTGATAGCTAACCTCAAAATTAACTCGACACACAAAATGGATCATTCTTGTACAAATTGCATTAAATGAATTATTTCGCGCCCAATTTGGGTGCAGAACGATAGTACATAATATTTTGATAGAGATACTCCGACACGTATTTTTACACTTATACTTTAAATATTATTTTTGTCAACAGTGCCTACTTTGTAATTATGGGTTCGTTTTTATGTTGTTGTGAGACATTCCAAACTCGTGAAGGTTCTTTTTATAATTATTTATATTATTTTTCTTATGAAGTCTCACACATACTTGAATTATTAATCGTAAAATTGTTCTAGGTCACGAATGTTTTTTGTGAAAACTCGTGACCTCGAAAACATTTTCAGAAATAAATCAACCAATAGAAAAGAGTGTATTTTTCATTCGTAGTAACATAACCCTTACTAGTTAAATGAGTTTATATAAATATGTGATATCAAATATAATACATAGTCAGGTTGAAAACGTTGACTATCAGCAATAACCTTTTGTATGTATCAATTTATTTAGTATTTTACTTAGTTTGTAAGTATTAATTAGTGATTAACTACAATCTTTTCATTTTTAAATAGTAGTAAAAACCAAATATTTAAACGTATTAAAAATAAAGCGACAATAATAATAACCTAATAAAATAGAAAGAATTCACAAAGTTTATATTAATATTCAATTTAAACCAGTACTATGTTTAATTATCGCCAGAGTGACCGAATGGTAAGGGAGCTTAGGCTGCTGTGCCACCGTACGGGGTTCAATCCCCACATCTGGCAACTGGTGGGCCGTCCACCCAGTCGCTTTAAAAATTGGATACTGAAACCACAGTCGTGGAAGTAGAGAAAGTAAGGCAGTCGTCGAAGACGTGCTGCTAACCGCATCGTCCAGGACGTCGTTAATGAGGTGCCAGATTGACTGGGTTTCGGTAAGAGATATTTTTATGTGTGAAATGAAGTACTCTGAACTTTACTATGTTTAATTATTACATAAAAATTATCATATTAAAAATCTGTAAAGGCCTTTACACAGAACTGTTTCGGAAGTGGACATTTTGAAACTAAAACTTTCGAATATATCAAAAGAAAATAATTTTTTAAGGTGTTCGTCCAATATTTTTTTGGTCCAAAATATGTTTTTCGTCAAGGGTAAAAACCTGAGCTATGTGCAAAATATTAGTTTCATTTAAATAATAGTTCTTGAGTTAAAGCAAAAATAAGCAGAATTTTATTTTTTAAAGTGCTCACCCTGTATATATTTGACCGAAATTATCTCGTTTCCAGCCAGTTAGACAGTCTTCCTCCAACAAATAGTTTTTGAGCTATGCCGCCAACAGATGGACAGACAGACATACAGACAGACACACAGACGGAATTGAGAAATTCTGTTTTTCGTCATCTAGGGACAGTGACACGTGAAGATCTGCAGAAATATGGAAAGACGATTTATTTCTTTATTATATTTATTATTGTTTCTACCGAGAGAAAGACACAGCAAAAACGATTACAACACAAATCAGTTTTTCTGAAGGATTGAGTGAACAACTTGTGATCATATTTTTCATTGTTTTATTCGCTGAAATAGCTGTTTATAACAGAAGTTGCTATTGTCAGTCAATCATATTTTCGAATTTTAGAACATACCCAGTATAAATCATATTTAAAAGAAGAAAATTAAAATTATATTTAAAAGAACTCAACACATCCTTTCTCTTATACTAAATCCCCTTCCTCTTTTTTATAGAGGTAAACTGGATATTTTTTTGTTAGTTTGCTGACGAATCAAAAACTCAATCTTTATTTTCTAATTGCAACTCAAATGTAAACTTGCTATGATTACGATATGTAGTTTTTAGGTTCACCACGTTTTGCCATATTCAAATTCACCTGAAACTCACATTTTCAAAACAACTATTTCTTATTGAAAATTGTGTGAAAGATATAAAGCAAAACTTCGAAAATGTTAACAAAATAGCAATTTGTCTTGTCATAGATAAAAAATATAAATTGATATCTTACTAATAATAATTCCAAGTATACTCCTTTATATTTGTAAGTTAAATGAATATAAATTAGGAATAAAAAATAAAAACTGTGGGAATTTATTTAAATTATTTCTCAACTAAAATTGCAACATTTCAATAAATAGTTTGTTGCTTCGCTAGTTAATAGACAAGATCTAGGCATGAAGAGTACCAGGTACCTTAGACACCGACACCGTGGTTAAAGTCCTACTTAGATTTTTGCCAAAACTAGGGGGTTCCAACCCTCAGGGGATCTTTTACATGCTACACATCGTAGTAACATGGGACCCACGGCATTACATAACTTCCGAATCATGGCATTCAGTAGAGGCTTTCATCAGCATTTTTCTATTTTTAAAAACTTTACCGGGGCTGGGGATCGAACTCGCGACCTTAGATTAATAGTCAGAATGCTTAACCACCGACCCCGGCCCAATAAATAGTAAATTAATTAAACAACAGCAACTTATTGATACCTATACATAAACTTCTCTGAAAGTATATGGCAACCTTTTATATCAGAAACTAGAAACGAATGCAACACGAGGCCAATACTGTTATACCAAGAAGAATTATAACACAACGAAGAGCTGGTGTTGTTCTTGTCAGTTATGTAAACGACTTTGTAAAAAATGAACCAGCAAGGTTTAATTATTTCGTGTGATTGTGTGCTAGACCAATCTGTAACAGCCAAACACATTTCAAATTTCGACCAACCCGGAAATTGTGTCTGCGATCTGCCT